>JADDOH010016400.1:0-32743 GCA_016648135.1 Agrypnia vestita | reverse complement strand
CCCCGGTGGGTAAAAAAATACATATATAGTCACAATAACCTAATAGAGTAGGAGCCAGCGAGCGCCAGACTTCAAACCTAAAATATTTTTTGTACATTTGAGTTCGGGGGATTTTGGCAGATAATAGATAATACAGGTATGTCACGAGATATCCGGTGATATACCAGATCAATTAAGGCACTTACCGGCGGAAGAGGTCCTAAAGACGAAGAACATCACAAACCAGACAATCATTATAAGAAGAAGAAAGAAAACACTTTTCTTTAGCAAAATTCGTTTATTCGTCTCGCAGTCCACGCAGTACTCGACGCCAACACCTTATCTCGAAGGCGTTGAGAAAATAATTTGCAATTTGCGCCGGGGAGACACCTGGCCTTTTAGATAAGCAACCACGCAATGCCGGGTTCGTACACTCACATACAGCGCTTGTTATCTAGTACGGCAGTACATTGTATGCAAATGTCTTGCATCACTCAGGCGCTGCGCAATGTAAGGAGGTGTCGAAGAACTCGTTCTTTGATCCGGACAATGACAATGCGAATCAGGAAGTTAAAGATAGTGTTTTGAGGCTGCTTCAAGGACTTGCGGGTGACCTGTGGTGCTCTTCCTTGTATGAAAAACCCGCTGGACTCTTGGAATAGCGTCAACATCCTGTGATTGTATTAATTTTGGAATCGCCAACATTGCTAAATTAAATTATGAAAAAATATCAGGATTTTTCGAAAATATCGGTACACTTGTCACTTGTGTATCTTTTCGGTAGCCATATTGGATGTTTACTTCATTGTAGACAATCGAAAAAGTTATGTATATTTTAGTACGCTCGACAATCTCTTACTCATAGAAAAAATGGAGCGAAGACTATAACATTTCTGTAAAAACAACATAGTTTAATGATATCTCAGAGAGAGGAAGGGAAATAAGGAAATTCCTACTAATTAACTTGACTCTGCAAATTTAGGCAAATCACATGCCTCATATTCTTGCCCTCAAAGCTTTTTTATTTTTACTTTGAGCTGTTCCACGATTTTTTTTATTATTTCGATCGGTTACTAGTTAGTTCATTACTAAGTTTATTTTTAAGTTTTTTATGTTCATATAATATTATTATCTTTTACATATGCTTTATCCTAAGTAAATTATACCTATAACTAAATATGCAATGTACTTATGTAAGAAAACAGAAAAGAAACGTGCCGACAAGCCATACAAGGCTTGACGCAATCTATAACAATAGAAAATATGTTTAAATTTAATAAAAATAAAAATAAATGCCTCTAGTCGCCCATAGTCCATAAAATAATACCGAAAACACTAGCATTTGACCATTTGCATTCGTAATCAGTAAGTAAGGTTGAAATCATGACCGCAGAATATCAGGAAACATTTATTTTAAGAATAGCACAGAATATTTCTAGTTCAGTATATCCGACCCGTCCATCAAATCCGTTCATTCGCAAACCACTCACTTCTACTCATACGCTGGTGAATAAATAAGTATTAAAGTAGATAATTTTATAAAATGTGACCACATGTTCTAAATAAAATAATTAAATGGGTGGCTCATTGAAATAGGACGAGAACTATCTGAGAAAACCCTAAAATTAATTCCTGTGTATTTTTTCTCAATGTTTTTTATTTATTTAAAAATTTTACTGTACATTTTGTAATTATATTTTATTTTGTTTTCTCTTCTTGCTTTACTTTACCTTACCGATAATTCTGTATTTCTATTCTAATTATATTATCAAATTTAAATATATTATATATTTTTTCATTTAAAAATTTATTGCAATGTCTACCAAATTAAATTTTATTAACTCTTTTTGCTCTGTAAATAGTCGACTGCCTTCAAACAGGTAATCCCTAGTTAGGCAGTCGAAGTGTAACACAATACAAAAATTAAGAGATGTATAAAACTATTATTATTATTTGTCTTAATAGATAGAGATTTAATTTGGTTTGTGCAGTGATTAGCACCTCACTAATAAGGATTACTATAAGTTAAAAAGGTATAACACTGGCTCACTATTACTCTCAGTTCCGAGCGCAGGCGTCCGTCTAACTCACAGTGTTTCGTACAACAAACTGCCCGCATTTCCGGTTGACAGCCACCTCCTCTACTAAGAGTACATGAGACAATGTATTATTTATTTATTTATTTATTTAACGCCCTTATGGGCTTTTACAAAGATACAGAAAATAAATTTAAAAAGAAATATCATAAGACAGATAAGATAATAATACAGATAAAAGGTAAAAATAATAATAGTTAAAGGTAAAACATAAGATAAAATAATAATATAGTTAAAGGTACAAATAATAATTGATTAAAGGTAAAATATTAATACAGAAAAATTTACTATCCACTTCCATTTCGTTGAGATATAAAGAATTGTATCAGCTTTATCCTAAACACAGTTATATTATCAGCAAAAATGTCAGCCGCCTCTGCATGTTCATTCCCTAATGAGTGTATTATATATATTCCATAGATACAAACACTACAGTCTGCATATTTTTTTTTTCGACTTGTGCTCTTAAAGCCGTGAATCTGCTTGGCATTTGCGAAGGTACTCCCCGAAGCGGCGACAGATTCCATTACCACTAAAGTGTCCAACAGACACGGTCTCCCCGGCCCGGCTGTCGGCTGGAAGCGACAAAGCCGACTTGTTCGCAACTAAACGGAAAACCGGAAGCGCGCCAAAACACCTGCCGTCGGCGCTCTCAATTCAAATCCAAACGTCAGACGCCAGCAAGATGGCGGCGGCAGATAGCAGCGCCGCGCGGCGGCCGGGGACGGAACCAGCGGACTGACGTCACGGCTCTGTTGAAGTTTTCCAGCGGGACAATAGGGACAATGTGCAGCCGGCTGGATGTGTCCCTATTATGTTCACCAGTTCTGGAGATATGGACACTTGTTTGTTTGACTTGCAGCGCAGGAAAACGCCTCAATGGCGAACTGAAATTAGATTTTCAAACGCAGTACAAACTGTGTCTTAGAGCAGTGGTTCCCAAAGCTGACAGGATCGGGACCCACCAAAAAAAAATTGAATCTTCGGGACCCACCTCCTGCCTCGCATTTTCCCAATTCATATTGTAACCACACGAAAGACACTCAAATAAGAAAAAAAAATAATATGTAATATTTTAATGGGAAGGATTAATTTGTTGCCTTTTTTTGTCAAAACAGCATTAGCGTTGACTTCAATTTTAGTCACTTTTAATCGCAGTGAATTCGATACGTCTAATTTCTTTCTGTATTTAGTCTTAATAGAAACCATGGCAGAAAATCCCACTTCACATGAGGTAGTGAAGGGGAGGAGGACTTTCATCGCTTTGTCAAACAAGCAAGGATAGGCGTCAGCAACTGAAAGCCAGAATTTTTCTAATTGCTTGCGATTAAAAGTATTTTTCAGCAACGTATCTTCTGATAAATCAATAAGCTCTTCACTTACTTTTGTTGACATTTCAGTCGGTATGTTGTCTTGAAATGGATTTTAAATCCAGTTTATCCTTTTGAACTTTTTCATCTCTTCTTTGAAGTTGGCGTTAAAGTTATTTTACAACTCTGTTAAATGAGTGAAAATTGCAGACACTACACTGATATCTGGATGCACTTCGTTATCTATAATAAACACGACACGACCCGGACGAGACGTGTTGCGCGGTGTTGTGACTGCGACCCACCTAATATCAGCTCGCGACCCACCAGTGGGTTGCGACCCGTAGTTTGGGAAACACTGTCTCAGAGACTTGCCATCTTGTACCTCATTGTACCAAACATTGTAGTGTTTTTGTGCGCTCGCCACCCAAGGCGTGGGAATGGTGAGGGAGGCGAGCGCATAAAAACAGGGACACTCGGGCGCACTGATCACGCTTTAGATAGACAGGCTCTAGTACGCTCGGGCGGCAGCAAATCATATCGTTTGAAATAAACCGGAGTAATCACTAGATCGCGTATTACTCCACCTGAACCCCCATCACTGCATTCCCAGGCGGGAATACACTACGAATGTCAGCCTGACAGCCAGTATTCTCAAAAAATCTCAAACAAATCTCTGAGATAGATTCATCATGTCTCATTCATAGTACAGTAGCCGGCAAACATCTTGAAATTTTACGGCGTAGTGGGGGAAAGTTTGCGCACGTACCATTCTACCAAAGAGACGCAAATTTTGTCTTCTGCGCATTCCCCCACTACGCCAAAGAATTTTAAGAAGTTTGGCGGCAACTGTACATGACTTACTAGATAAATTATGTTAAATACTTAGATAAATTATGTTATAAATTTATAACATGTAAAATATTTCTCCAATAATTGCATAAAAACAAAAGACTGTAGTCACATTATTATTATTAATACAAAGAAAACACTTTGTATAAAATCACTTTTTATTGATGTTCGGAGTCTACGATCTTTTCATCGTTATTTTTTTTTCATTTTTAAATCCTTACTTTTGTTATTTAAAATAAAAAATTTAAATTCGGGCATTTATCAATAAATTGTATGGATTGTACCTAATTATTTTTAAATAAGCAAAACTTCAAGAAATGTTGAAATTAGAGCTACCTAATGAGCATCAATTTAAAAGTTGTATAAAAAAGTCCGTGATGACTATATGCTAAAATATCTATATGCTAAGGTTAATACACAAATTGATAATATATAACTAAATGTTACTAAAAATTAAGGCGTGCAAAGCCGCGCGGGTGAGCTAGTCAAACATAATAATTTCAATGTCTGTGCGTCCCTCCGTCTGTCTGTCAAACCCGAACCGGCCGCTCAACCATCGCCAAAAATGTATAATAAATATATACTATGTCTTAGAAAAGACGCGAACCAATGTTCAATCATTTTTGACGGGTTGCAGCTAGAATCAAATAAATTGAATATTGAAAATCAAGATGGTTTTGAGTTTGCTAGAATATAGTTTATTTATTTATGGTTTTTGTGTTTAATTTGTAGAACTCCTTAGTTTTTTATAGCGACATTTAAAATAAATGAAATTTTAGTAATTATTATTAATGAAATTTAAAATGAATTAAATTTATTAAATTTTAATAAATATTAATTTTAAGCTCTGCGTGTTAACTATTTTAAGTGTGACAGCTGTTTCAGCTTGCAAGGCCATTATCAAACAGTGGATATACCACAAATAAACGACTTATTTATAAAATTTTAATTTTAACCCCTTCGCCTGTAGCCTATATTTATTAAATTGAATTCATATTAAATTTCATTAATAATAGTTATTAAAATTTTATTTATTTTAAATTTCGCTAAAAATAAAACGCATATAGTTGCTTAGAAACGGGTAATTATACAGGGTTATTTGTAAAACATTTATAACCTCGCAGGACTATATATTCCTGCCTTAATTATGAGTCGAAAATATTCAAGCTATCATGACCTAATATCAATAGTTCGGAGATACGCAACATCAAAGTTTGCATATTTTTTTCAATATTTCTGACTTATTTTTTGTAAAATGTTGGACTATCATTACAGTAACTCATATTGAATACGAAAAATTCATTCTCTTTAATACAAGTCAAATAAAAAAATAAAAACCTTCGAATTCCAATTGGAAAACATTCCAATTGGAATTTTTTCAAGGTTTTTATCATTTTATTTTACTTGTGTTGAAACGAATGAATTTTTTGTAAACGATATCAGTTACCGTAATGATTGTCCAACGTTTTACAAAAAATAAGTCAGAAATATTGAAAAAAAAATGCAAACTTTGATGTCGCATGTCTCCTTAACTATTGATGTCATGATAGCTCCAACATTTTCGACTCATAATCTAGGCAGGAGTATAGTCCTGCGAGGTTATTAATGTTTTCCAAATAACCCTGTATAAGCAGGACCCGCGGTAGCACCTAGTACTAGTAATAGTGGTACGTCGCCTGTCCCACAGCACTTTTCCGTAATTTCCCTTATAAATACGGCCAGGGCGCCCCCACCCTACCCCCACCCCCACCCCCACCCCCACCCTTCCAGAAGGGGGCGGAACGCAGATGTTGTTCTCGGTCTCCGGATAACAATATTCTTCTTTGAATAAGGCAAGGTATTAAGTGTACCGCGTTGTTTACAGAGCCGATGCGGTTAAAATACCTACCACGACTAGGCATTTCGGGGTTTGGGTCGTGTCGCCTGTTTATAAAGGTGCTCTTTCTCAACCAGCCTTAATTTAAACTCGCACAACAATCGGCCGTATTCTGAAAATGATTGTTTGTCGGTAATTGTTACCACAACTCCTCATAAAATAGAGAATCCTCAAAAATACTACTTAGACTTGGAATACAGTTTAATGGACTCAACGTTTATGTATGTTTTGTTCTCCTTGAATTAGCACCGATTTGAATTTGATTTTTAGTTTCTATTTTTTATTTTTACTTTAATTGTAACTTTATTAATATTATTAATATTTAAAGCATTAACTTTGTGGTTAGACATTATAACAGATTGTTAGTTAACTTTGTAAAAACCACTACCAGTAAAGTAATTTACACATTTGAATAATTAATATACTGGTAGTGGTTTTTACAAAGTTAACTAACAATCTGTTAATTATAACTGTTTACTTTTATACAAATCTTTGTTTATTTTATATTAATTTATTTTTAAGTATTTTAATGATTGTTGATTTAATTTTTAAATTTGGTTTATTTTATCTTCTTATCTTATATATCTGGCATATGGGTTTAATTATCTTTATTTATTTTTATAAAAGATTTCTAATTATTATTGCTTTCTTTTATACTAATCATTGCATGTCTTTTTATAATTGAGCGCAACCTATTTATGGTATTTGTGTTTGGTTTGTAGAAATTCATGTTTATTTTTAATGAAATAATTAAACAAATTATAATTATTATATTATTCTTAAGTTGTGCAGGTTAATATTTATTAAATGTTTGTAGAACTCCATATTCATTTTTACTGAAATTTAAAATAAATAAAATTTCATTAAAAATAAGCGCGACCCATTTATTAAGACTTTTATTTTATTTTTATTTAAATATTTAGTTTGACCTTTCCAAAACAATTTCAAAATTCATATGCTCTTTTGTTAAAAAAAATAACTTGCAACATAATTATACCACGGGTTCAAAGAATGTTGATGTGCATTATCCGCAGTATTTTCTGCAGTTAGCCGGTCACACTCGCGCGCCATTCCTTCGCCTTCTCGCGGTGAAGCTATAAAAAAACATGTCTTAAAAAATGTTTAGATTCTTCAATTGTTTAACTTAAATATTGTTTTTGTCGAGGATCCTTTCTCGATCGCGTGGCCTGTAATCGTGATAATACCCTACTTTATACAAATACCTCGAAGTACCCGTCACAGCGTAATACACGCCGCGCGCATTAAAAAGATACTCCGTAACTCGCATTGGCTCCACAGACGACTGTCTTACAATATTTACTTTCTTTAAAAGAAAGTAATTGACATATTTATATAATTAACAAAAAACAATATTTTTTTATTTAAAAAAAAAACAGACAATCAGTACGTCATTATTGAGTCTAATAGGTAGTCGTGTCACATTAGAACACAAAGTAACGATAAGATGAGTAAGATAACGTATTTACATAATGTACCTTGGTGTAACCCATCAAATATTTCGTACTTTTACATGTCGGTTCCTAAAAAATAAGTAATAAATAATAAAAGAAAGAACGAAAAAAAAAATTGAAAAAAAAGTATATAAAAAAAGTTGCGGATGACAATGAAATTATCATTGTTGGGATAAGTTATAAATATTATTCATAACAAAATTTTTGAGTGTAGCAAATCACCAAATACAAGTCTTCTTCTTCTCCTTCTTCAGCCTTCATCTCTCCACTACTGGATGCAGGCATCTTCCATAGCCTTCCATTCATCTTTGTTATTGCTAATTGTAGCCATTTCTTTCCCCCCACAGCGGCTATATCGTCGGCCCATCTCTTTTGAGGTCTTCCGATGCCTCTTTTATTTTCCTAAGGTCTCCATTTCAGAACTCTGGGAGGCCATCTTGTAGCATCCTGCCTTGCAACATGTCCTGCACTGCTTCGCTACACGATTCATGATATCCACTTCTCTAGTTCTGCGCCTAATTTCGTCATTTCTAATTGTATCTCTTTGCTTACTCCAAGCATGGATCTCTCCATGGATCGTTGCGTGCATTTGAGCTTTTCTACACTTTTCTTTGTAAGGGCCATAGTCTCCACTCCATATGTCATCACTAGCAGTATGTACGATTTAAAGGCTTTTCTTTTTAGGCTAATTGAGAATTAGTTCTCGAAAAAAATACAAGTAAATACTTAAAAATACGATACGAATACAACATTTCACTTTTTTAAGAAAAATGTGTGTTCAATACATTAATATCAGAATTTTTATAAGATAGACTACAATTCTTTTCGGAGGATAAATTAGATGAAACCTTCATTCTATCAAACATAATAATATCGTTGTCTGTCTGTCTGTCCGTTCGTCTGTCTGTCTGTCTTCCTGTCTATCTGTCCATCCGTAACTTCGTGTAACGTCCGTTCGAATTCACGGGTAAAAAAAACAAATAAAACGGCCGGATATAGGGCTTAAACCCCGTGCCAGCAAACCTGAAACGGCCTCTCAACGCATGTTGCCACCGATGCCTCTCCATGGAGCGTCAAAAAGATTATATAAATAAATACAAGGGGCTTACCAAAGAGGCCAAAAAATTTTCAAACCAAAATATAAATTAAATAAACTGGACATTAAAAAAAAGTTAACTAAATACCATTAAAACTTTCTTGTAGGTATCTACGCAAAGTACAAATGGGTTTCTGAGAAATGATATTAGGTCCTTACATATGAAATTGGCGTTTTGCCGTACTGGCAAATTTGATCTCAAATATCTTCTCTTTGGTTAGGAATTCCAAATCCAAATTTATACAGCTATTTACTCATGTATTTGTGTTTTGAAAATTATAATTCATTTGTTTTTTCCTCAATTGTTTTTTTCTTTGTGTCACTCAGTTTACAAAATGAAAAACTTGAAATATCGCGTTATTTACGAATACGAGTTCCACCGTGGCACCAGTGCTGCAGAAACGGCTCAAAGGATTAATGATGTGTATGGCGACGGTGCCGCAAAAGAAAACACAGTGCGTTTTTGGTTCCAACGTTTTCGTTCTGGAAATTTCGATCTGCAGAACAAGCCCCGTGGACGGCCGGAGATCAAAGTTGATAATGAAGAATTGAAGGCTATTGTGGAAGCGGATCCATCGCAAACCACATCCGAGTTAGCTGCAGGCTGCGGTGTTAGTGATAAAACTGTTTTAATCAACTTGAAGCAAATTGGTAAGGTGAAAAAGCTTGAAAGGTGGGTACCTCACGAATTAAGTGAAGCAAATCAACAAACGCGCGTTGACTGCTGCGTTGCATTACTCAACCGGCACAATAATGAAGGGATTTTAAATCGAATCATTACCTGTGATGAAAAGTGGATCCTGTACGATAATCGGAAGCGCTCATCGCAATGGCTGAACCCTGCCGAACCAGCCAAACCATGCCCCAAGCGAAAATTGAATCCAAAAAAGTTACTTGTGAGCGTTTGGTGGACTAGTGCTGGTGTCGTTCACTACAGCTTTCTTAAATCTGCCAGACGATTACGGCAGATGTCTATTGTCAGCAACTGCAAACCATGATGGAAAGCTAGCTGCTAAACAACCGAGGCTGGTTAATCGCTCTAGGCCACTGCTGCTTCATGATAACGCTAGACCACACACTGCACAACAGACGGCTACCAAATTAGAGGAGCTTCAATTGGAATGTCTAAGACATCCACCGTACTCTCCGGACCTTGCCCCAACAGATTACCATTTTTTTCGAAATTTGGATAACTTCTTGCAAAGGAAAAAATTCAACTCCGATGGGGCAGTCCAAACCGCCTTCAAAGATTTTATTGATTCCCGTCCGAATGGTTTTTTTTAGTAAAGGGATCGATGAACTACCTATGAGATGGCAAAAGTGCATAGATAGCAATGGTACATACTTTGATTAAATAAATATATTATAATAAAAAAAATCGGCTTTATGTTCCTCCCATACTAAACGTCAATTTCATATGTAAGGACCCAATATATAAGTATATCAAATATGAATTTTATGCAATTTGAAATATTTTTTAAATTTATTTTTAGTTATTTCATTTATATATTATTTATAGAAAATTTTCATAGCTTTTTATGGCTAAGTTTATTTTTATTCCTGCAATTATAATATAATAACACCAAACAATATTATAAATAAATATTGAATAATATGGTTTTGTGTTACCATTATTGTCATCTAGATATTTTGTATATTTTCACACATGTCTCTCAAAGTAAATACCTTTATTTGCGGTGTCCGATGTCCGAAATGCCTTTAGAAAAGTTATTGATTTCTGTGGTGCCTTCTTATCCAGGCGGTCTATTCTGACAGAGTTTGAAACTTATTACTGAAGTACCTATCGCAAACGTAACCTCACAATTCTTATGTTTTGACTAAAACTACATGAAATAAGTATTAGTACTGTATTTAAAGCTTACAGTAAAAAGATTATTTCATATGCACTTATTAATTTCTTTTCCCACAGCGTCCTGATGTAAAATTATGGCAAAATTGTCATAGTCGCGTTGGACTCGTATTTATATTTTGAGGCATAACCGTCATTTATTTATTTTCTTTCTCACTCTCTCTCTCATGTAGAAACTGAAAGAAATAAACACCGACGTATACCTATGTCTCTATTTATTTTTAGTTCCTTTCATTTAACTCGTGGCCTCTGCGGTTTGTTGTCTGCCGGAAAAACTTTGGATCGATTTTTAACCCTTTTTCCGTGATCCAATCAAGCTCAAACTTTGCATGCAGACTCGCGGCGACGATAAAAATGAACTGACAAATTTTCGTTTACAAAAATGCAATAATTATAGTATAATTTTGGATTTCTCGAATTTTTAATGGTTTTTTCAAATTGAATGCATTAGGCACGAAACCTGATTCAATGAGAAAGGGAGCATTACAAAAATTGTTTCTTATGGGTCAATTTTTTTGTTTTCATTCACGTCTGTTAAGTATTGGGATAACAATGTTAACTTATTACTATTTTCGGAATACGACTGATATTTTAGTATAAAACTTTAATAATTTTTTGCTTTATAACTTTAATTGAGTTAAGAATGTTTCTAGGTTTTCACGGCCATTCAGAATCTTACTTAAGACTGCGATAAAGTGTACGTGGGACAAACGGCGCGTACAATTTCCAAAAGGGTCAACGAGCACAAACGGGCATGCAAACTCGGTCATCCAGAAAAATCAGCACTGGCTGAGCATTTTCTGGATACCGGCCATCATTTTGCATTCGAACCGAAAATCCTTGGAAAGCCTAAGAGTCACCATACGCGTCTTATCAAGGAAGCACTAGAAATCTACAAGCACCCGATAAACATTAATAGAGATGATGGTCTCAAATTAAAAACATCTTGGTATCCGGCGCTACAAAGTCATTCTCGTCGCATACTCCGCAGAGATAGTGATCAGACAACAGATGAATCATACACACAACACAATACAACACATCATGACTTCGGCACGGTATTGCGAGCCGATACTTAACCACATTAACATTAACCACCCTGCAATGGGATCCGAAACGTCGACCCGAAAGGTCGTAACAACACCCAGTAAACACAAACTTGAAGATTTAATTGAGTTTATTACGTTACTAGCTGTACCCGCGCGGCTTCGCAGGCGTAGATTTTTAGAACACTGTTTGGATCGTCATAGAACTTTCGCGAACCTTCTAGAACATTCTCCTTCCAGAACTTTCAAGAAATTTATTGAATGTACAGAAACCTTCTAGATACACCGACACATTCCGCCACTCGGTTTTGAACCTTATAGAACTTTCGGGAATTTTCTAGAACCTTCTCCTAGAACTTTTTAGAGCAGGTTTTTCCGGAACCTTTTAGACTCACCGACACAGTCAGCGTGCCTATTTTGAAACAATCTGAAGTATTTGCGGCCTTCCCATAACAAAACAATGTGCTAGAAAGCACATTTTCGTCACCCACTCCCACCCACGCACAGTCACCCCTACCAAACTCGCATATTTTCGATGTGACACCAAGGGCTATCCACCACTATTACCACCGGTTGGTGGTTGTAGCTGGTTGTGGAGAAAACTTGGCGGGTAGGGAAACACGGGTTTCTTTATATATATATATATATATTGATTTTACGCTCCTCCCCACCCGACAATGTCGCATTGGAATGTGCAGAAAGCCGCGTGGCGGCACTCCTCGTCAGACGTCCTTTTGTTTTGATCCGTTTCCTGCGGATATTTTTTCCCTTTCCCTTAATATGAAAACTTGCATTTTAGCACAAAGGGATGCGGCATTATTTTTTCGTCCGTCTCCAAGTTTTGCGGGCCGCTCAGACTCGCATTGAATACTTTGTGTACTCCCCGCATTGTTCATGTTAATTCGCGCAAAAGTGCAGACATTCAGATGTTCTTTTTACATGGAATGCGCTCGTTCGGTGGGTCCGCAGGAGTCCGTAGCGGAAGCTGCGTTAAAAAATCTCGTTGCATTTTTATTTATTTATTTATTTATTTATCTTAATAATTTAGTTCCACACATAATGTTGTGTGGGCTAATACATGATTTCACTTGGACATGTTGCATTCCATCTAATCATTTAAAAGTTTTTATAATATAATTTTTGCACTTCAGTTTAAACCTCCTTATATTCTCCATGTTTTGAATTTCCTTTGGCAGGCTATCGAAGATTTTTATACCTTTATACATCATACAATTTTGTGAGGTGTTTTTCTTTTTCTTTGGTAGTTTTATGTTGTCGCTTCCTCTTGTATTGTAGGAATGAAAATCCTTATTCAGCTTTATCCTGTCATCAAAGTATTTGGGTACTAATCCATGTTTAATTTTAAATATTTGGACAATAACATTATATATTATTCTTTGATTTACAGTTTCCAGTCCTAGGTCATTCAACATTTTTGTTATTTTAGTTCTCCTATTACACTTCAGTATTATGCGCATCGCTCTGTTTTGTATTATTTGTACCACCATTCGAATGATTTTTTCTCCACTGATCTCCATTTTCCGATCAAACACGCGGAATTTACACTTTTCTCGAAAATCTTTATTTAATCAAGATAAACTAGCTGTAACCCGTCAAAAATGACGGAACTTTTACATGTCGGATCCCAAGGAATATGAATTTATTTATTTATATTTAAAAAATACAGTAAAAATTATTATAAAGAAAAAAAAGACTATAAAGAAGTTACGGACGTTACATGAAGTTACGACAGACGGACGGACAGACCACGAAATTATTATATTTGGGGCTGTAGAAGTCTCACAGAGACGAAGCTATTCATATGAGAAACGTGTATAAGATTATTTTTTATATAATAGCCCAGGGCTTACAACCCGTTTGAGCTGGCTTAAATGCTCACTCTACACAATGCAACGTTCACCAAGTCAGCACCCACCTTTCGGCTGCGTATATGAAAACTTTATATAGAATATTCTTACTATTCTCAAAAGTCTGTCCTATGTAAATAGGACTGGTGTCCTGGAATGGGGCTTGAACCACCGACCACCGAGCGGCATGACCACAACACCAATAAGATACTCTTGTCACGAGAATCTAATTGCGCATAATCGAAGTGTCTCGGACGATCCACACGGATCTAGAATCAACTGGGCTATTCTCGTAATCACTAGAAATATGTAGAAACTATAGAAATGTGAAAAAATACTGATAAACTAGTAGAACTTTCTCAAGGCATCGCGAAAGCAACGTTTTGTATAACAGGTGGGCGGGTGCACGTGCGGAGAGTTAATTTTCCACAGATAATGCGAACCTGTGTGAAATATTTAAGTGACAATAGGTGTGAATTACAGAACGATGCTCCGATAAAAGTGACTTTGTGTGATAAATAAAACTTTTAATTGTGTTTCATTTGCCTCCTAAGCAACGATCACGTGACAATATATTGGTATTGCTTGATAATAGTCAGGATTTTATCTGATTTTGGATTTTTGCTTGCAAAACCTTGTCATGCTTGTCTTTACATGTTTCTTTTTGTTTTTATTCGCGACATTAATAATTAATAATCCCAATTTGGTATAATAATTTCGATGTCTATCTGTCCGTACGTCCGTCCGTCCGTCTATCCGTCCATCTGTCTATCCCGGTAACTTTGTGTAAGGTCCGTAACTTCTTTGTAGTAATTTTTTTTTCGATTTTTTACAAAAATTTTTTTTTTTCGGAATTTTTTTCGGATTTTTTAAATTTTATTATTTTAATGAAATAAATGAATATTTATTCTTTAGGAACCGACATGTAAAAGTCGTTTTTGACGGGTTGCAACTAGTTATTATTAATTGTAATTGTTTCATTTTCTGGCTGTAGGAGGTAAATTAAACACCAAATTTCGCAATAGAGACTTGAACATCTTCCACGCGTATCTATAAATTCTGATTACTATGGAACGCCTCTCACATGTCGGTGGGTACTACATCACTTGTTAGAATCCACACTAAAATACTCTGTTAAATGTATTTTCGCTTGGTCACACTGAATCATTGCTTTTATCTGCGTACTCGCCTAAACGTCGCCTGTCAACGACAACGCAAATGTTGAGTGCGCCCAGTCAATCTCCATTTATAGTCAATGTCGCTCGCGATGCTTCCAGAAACCAGTTGACCATCCTAGACCCTTCTAGCAATTTCCATTTCGCTATAAATGGTGTAAAGTAACGTTACTGTAGTTTGAGCAATCAAATATTATTTGTGGTTTTAATTATTCTATATGTCTTTCTAATTGATTAATTAATTTGTTTTTAAATTTTACAGAACTTTGTTCTGAAAAATTGCAACTTTACAATAAATGTTCTTTGTTACAAAATGTTACAAAAAATACAAAAAAAGTGTTCTTAAATATAATATACCTATGTGTGTTGTATCAAATGTGTCCAAGAAAATAAAAATTAATTAAGGGGTTACGTGTAGTCAGAGGCCCAAAAAATAGACATTTTCAAAATTTTTTTTTGAACGGTTGTTTAATGTTTTGATTCAATACATAATACCAACATTTTACACTATATTTTAAGTAACTAAACCGAAAATTTCAAATAAAATTATTAATACTGGACCACGATAGAAGCTCGTTTCTTGACCCCTGTTTTGCAAGTAGTGCCTCGCGGTGTCCATCAGTGCTTCTTAGTGGTTTATCTAAATTTAATGAAACTAAAAGAAATTAGTAGTTCAATCTTGTGCTTAATCGAAGCTTTTTTATTTTTTTTCAAATTTAGCAAAATGGCGGTTTTTGAAAGCTTACTTATGAATTTTGAGGGAAAAAATCACTCATTTATTTATTATAAAAAAAAAAGTTCAAGTCAAAAAAAACTCCTTCGAATAAGCACAAGTTTTTAATGGATTGCTCTAAAAATGGATAATATATTATGTTGATTAATTAATAAATGAGACTTACAGATTAGGTCGATATATTCACGGAAATCTAAGAGGCCGCTATGGCGTAATTGAATAACGCGCCTGCCCCGGATAGGAAGAGATCCGTGGTTCGAATGCCGGTAGCAGCCATATATTTTTTCGTGGATTTGATTTTTCTGTATGTCTTTCTTATTGATTAATCAATTTGGTTTTAAATATCGTTTGCCTTGTAACACAGTATTTTAGCTCATACGCTCTCCACGTGACTAAATTATCTCAGCGATCCATTCTTCATTCTATCTTTTACGCCTTTAAAGTCAAAAAAAAAAAATTTCTCTTTTTTAATCCATCTTCTTTCTTTTGTTCAGACTTCATATATGTAACTTTTATCTTATCTTTCCTTAAATCATCTTTTTTCATCTTATCTTGTATCTTTCCTTTAATAATTTTTTTCTTTTGTCCAGACCTCATATATGTACATATATGCAGACGTATTTATCAGATATCTTTGTGCTATATATCTTCTTATCTCTTCCCCTTTTTACTGAGTAGATCTGTCCTTTCCTATCTATTTCTGATCCCCCTTTTACCTTTAATTCTTTGACTTTCATAGTTTGTTCGTAACTTAAAAATGTCTCTTTTTTGTTTTTTTTGTATAACTGAAGTTATTGTTGCTATGTGTTAATATATAAAATGTTAACTCTGTGGAAACTTGTAAGATGGTCTCTATACTATGCAATAATCATGTGTAATCTGATTTTTATATGTAGGTACTGTTAGTTTCCCATGAATAAATAAAATAAAAAATAAAATAAACACAGATTTTAAATACACGCGCCTATACGACCGCATTTCCACATCGATAAGTCTTCTTTCATTTCATTATTTTTTTTTTAAGTGAAAATATATAAATTTGACATTATTATTAGTTACACACTGTTAACGAGTATGACGCATATTTTTCTGGTGTTACCTAGTCCATAAATTTGAGCTCGTGAGCTAAGATGTTTTCCCGTCAATAATGAAGTATGGATTAAGTATCTGTTTATATTAATCCTACTTGAAAAGATAAGCATTGCTATTAATTTCAATTCAGTCTTTGATACTTTCTTTTGATTTCTTCAACCGTTCTAACGGCACATTCAAATTCTCCTTCAGAGACGTTCACGAATCACGGAGCGACGTTCAAAAAATATATTGTTCAATTGTTTTAATCAATATATATCATAGAAGTCTCATAGAAACAATATTATAATTTTTATGGGAAAGTACCCGCCGTATAAGTAAGTTGAAAATAAATTCGTGGGGGAAACAAAGGTTCCTTTCTTTCTTCAATGCCTTTAATTAAAACAATGTTTCCATTTAATCAGGGCTGGGATGGATAGGATGTCTAAGGAAGAAATATGGCTTATTATCGGGAATATGTATACGAAATTTGGGTCCAATCGGTGAAGCGGTGTAGATTTTTACCGAAAATAAATCTGGTGGAGGGGATGGATTAGAGAGAATGGGGAAAATGTCGCCTATGTTATCCGCCGGGTCCTAAAGAATAAGTTTACAAATCCGATCGGTCGGACGGTACAGATTTGCATTTAAAATATATCAGGGGGACGGGAAAGGGAAAAGGGAGGAGGGAAATGTCGCCTATGTTATCCGCCGGGTCCTAAAGAATGAGTTTCCAAATTTTGAGTCCGATCGGTCGAACGGTACAGATTTGCATTGAAAATATATCAGGGGGAGGGGAAGGGGTAAAAGGGAAGAGGAGAAATGTCACCTATGTTACCCGCCTTGTTCTAAAGCATACAATTTGTATAGAGAACAGACAGACAGACATTGAGTTTTATATGTTTAGACTAGCTGTGCCCGCGCGGCTTCGCACGCGTAGATTTTTAGTACACTGTTTGGATCGTCATAGAACCTTCGCGAACTTTCTAGAACATTCTCCTTCCAGAACTTTCAAGAAATTTATTGAATGTACAGAAACCTTCTAGACATACCGGCACATTCCGCCACTCAGTTTAGAAACTTATAGAACTTTTGAAAATTTTCTAGAACCTTCTCCCTCCAGAACTTCCTAAAGCAGGTTTTACCGCAACCTTCTAGACTCACCTACACAGTCGGCGCGCCTATTTTGAAACAATTTGAAGCATTTGCGGCCTTCCCATAACAAAAGAATATGCTGGAAAGCACATTTTCGTCACCCACTCCCACCCACGCACAGCCACCCCCACCAAACTCGCATATTTTCGATGTGACACCAAAGGCTATCCACCACCATAACCACCGGTGGGTGGGTGTGGCTGTTTGTGGAGAAAACTTGGCGGATAGGGAAACACGGGTTTCTTTATATATATATATTATATAATATATATATATATATATATAGATATATATATATGATTAACGGGTAAATATTATAGTTATATAATATTTTGTTATATCTCAGCACAGGTTCACCCTAGTAAGATGAGTGGTTCCCTTTCTAACCAACATGTATTAAGTTTAAGATAAATAAATTAAGTAAAAAATTTTAAAAATTTAGAGTGTCATAAATATCGAGTATACGATTTGGCGGGACAAAATAAATTTTGGTCGCCTCTTCCAGAACGCGTCCCCTCCCGGATTAGAGTCGGGATTAGGGCGCCCCGCATTCTGTTCCCGGATTTCCGGCGTCTCACACGTGTTGCTTCCGCCGCCTTTTAATCCCACATTCAAAAAGCGCGCGAAAGTAGAGCGTGCTTATGAAATAATGGGACGATTAGAGGCGCGGGTGGGGGCGATCATTCGACAGGGATCTTCCACAACCCCCCACCCCTATCGCTAGGTAGTTGAGAAATGTAAACACAATCATTATTGTTTCTGTGCCTGAAAAAAATTATTTTCCAAAAAAAATCGTACTGTAATAATATCAGAAAATTTGCCGTATTCCGAACTATGCAATATTGCTATTTCTGTATTTTTTTTTAAATTTATTTCGTGTAAATTTATACATATAAGTGAAGGTAGTTGCTTCACTAGACAAGGTCTGTTCTGTAGGAACTACCTAAACAGTTTTTTTTAAGTTAAAACTTTAGAAAGGCTACATATTAGAAATCATCATCATCATTCTTGGCACTACAACCCTTGGTGGGTCTTGGCCTCCTCAATAATTTTCCTCCACTCATCTCGGTCTAGTGCCAGCTCTCTCCAGTTTCGAAGCTCTAAGGCAGAGATATCTTTGAGGACGTTAACACTCTAAATTTTTTTATATCATTGTAATTCCGCCAATTTTGACGTTTTCAGTTTGACAGGTTTGAAATTAATATTCTTTTTCTACTTCTTCCTCAGCCCTTTTCCCTCCACTGCTGGATGTAGGCGTCTTCCATTTTCCTCCATTCATCTCTGTTTCTCTCCCTTTGCATCCAGGTTCTTCCTGCTTGCTGGATAATGTCATCAGACCACCTTTTGGGAGGTCTTCCGACGCTTTTACTTTTCATCCAGGGCCTCAACTGTAAGATTCTGGGTGCCCATCTAGTATCCTCCTGTCGAGCCATATATCCAGCCCACTGCCATTTTAATTTCGCAATATGGTCCATAATATCGGCAACTTTTGTTCGGCGTCTTATTTCTTCATTTCTGATTTTAAATCGAAGGCTCACGCCGAGCATCTGCCTTTCCATGGCCCGCTGTGTACACTTTAATTTGGGGTGCTTTTTTTTCTATTGTTATTTTCCATGTTATTTGCACTACCACGTTATCCTTTTGTTTTGTATCTTATTGTGTCAGTTGTTACGTAGTTTCTCCTGAACCGGTATCTTACCGGTGGTTTTAGCGTCTTCTGGCACAAGTGCTACATGTTTTTATTTTTGTTTTGTCCCTTTCCCTCCAAGGAGGGATGTTGATTTATTTTTGTCCCGTGCGATGTCTCCTCGGGTGTTCTTATATTGTAGTTTCTAGACTATAGATGTTCTTATATTGTACTTTTCTTTGTATAATCCCTTTTAAGAAATAAAGACTTTTTCGCATGGGACATTGAAGGTTTTGCGCGACCGACTCGCCTGGTCTTGGTTCTTGTGTTGCTGGGGCGACAGAGACTGGGACTGGGCGGAGAGGACGCTTTAGCATAAAATAATGCCAACCAGGCGGCGAACGTGTTGGGCCGACATGGACGCTTCGGCGCGTAAAACAGCACAGGGTATGTGGCGGTTCACCTTCAATGTGTAACCTTCGACGGAGCTAGAAGACGCGTCCCCGGGTGGCGGATAGGGGAATGCTCGCCAGATATGGTGGGCAGGAGGAAAATAAAATACTTCTCGTGGACCAACAGGTAGTAACGTCTGTTCCCCATTTTAAGGGCGGCTACAAACAGCGTCAAATCCCCATGTTAGGGACGGCTGAAAATAAACGCGCCAACCCGCATGGCAAGCGTAGTGCGTAAACGCCAAATACCTTTCCTGAAATGAATAAATTCAACCAATTTGAAAGCTCATTCTTCATTCTTCTTCTTCTCCCACCTCTTATCCTAAAAGATTGGGGTCCCTGCACGGCATACAAGAATCCAACTTTCCTATCTCGGGCTTCGCTCTCCACGTCAGTCCAATTTAGTTGCAACCTTGCTTCGCAGCAGTCCTCCAACTGCTTCCGCCAGCTCCTCCAAGGACGGCCCCTTGGTCTTCTGCCTTCTGGTCTTCCCGGAATATCCGCTTTGGTAGTCTGTCTGCCGGCATCCGCAAGATGTGTCCCAGCCACCGTAACCGTGACTTCTCGATAAACGTCAATAAGGGTTCTACTTCGACACATTATCTTATTTGAGTATTTCTGATTTCAATATTTATAGTTGTGAATAACTTAAACGTTTTTTTAAGTTTAAGAGCTTTCTGATTGATTGAATTCATTAATTTCAAACATATAAAATTGGATCGATTTTTAACCCTTTTCCCGTGATCAAATCGAGTTTAAAATTTGCAGGTAGACTCGTGGCGACAATAAAAATTATCTAACAAATTTTCGTTAAAAAAATAATAATTATAGTATAATTTTGGATTTTTCGAAATTTTTTATTAATCAATTTTGTAGCGTCGCCCGACTCGAGCTCAACGCGTAAGGTAAGCGCTAAAACTGTTCTAACTAGGACATGAGAATGGGAGTATAATAAAAACTTGGTTTTGATGGGTTAGTTTTTTCCTCCCTTTCTTTTAACTCGTAGCGTCTGCTTGCTTGCTTGCTTGTATGACGAAAAAACTTTGGATCGATTTTTAACCCCTTTTCCGTGATCCAATCGAGCTGAAACTTTGCAGGCAGAATCGTGCCGACGACTAAAACTATCTAACAAATTTTCCTTCAAAAAATGTAATAAATATAGTATAAATTTTGATTTTCGAAATTTTAATGGTTTTTTCAAATTGGACTCAATACAAATGAGTAATTAGCCCGACGCGTGTATAGGCACGAAGCCTGATTCAACGAGAAAGGGCGTACAATAAAAACTTGGTTTTTATGGGTAAGTTTTTTTTGTATTTTCTTACCGTGTATCTACGTCTTCCCGTCGAATGACCAGACAAAGAAATGAAAACATTTTTTATTTTTGCTGATGTAATGTTGATGATTTTGTGATTACGATTTTGCGCTTCCACTTTCGAGGAATGCCTCGGAAAGTCCTCCGTGTTTGCGGCGCGATTGATAGCAAATTGATCGGGAGCCGGCCCGTCCCAGCGCTAATCAGGCTTGCCAGCCACGCTCCGCCCCCCGCGGGCCCCCGGGAGCCCGGCCGTGCCTGGGCAGCGAGGCCGCGAGGAGTGCGCCCCCCGCGCGACGCGACACGACACATGCCGGCTTTGTGGCGCTGAAATATCGTTTTTCTTCGATTTTGTTGTTCGCCAGCACATGGTCCCGGCGCATGATTGCTTTCTAATTCCTCCCGAGACGATGGCCGTGAGATAGCCTTTGCTCTAAACATAGTAGAAATCCTCATTCCTTCAACACGAATTCACCATTCGCCAAAAAGCAATTCACAATTTAACTCTCTTGTACCCAGGCTAGGTATCACCTATGCGCATATCTATACTATATATCAATATATAATACCCCTACGTATTTTCTACAAAACTATTATTTATTAATTAATTTATTAATTAATTAATTTATTTATTTATTTATTTATTTATGGGAAACTAACAGTACATATAAAGAGATTATACATGATTATTGAACAGTATAGAGACCATCTTACAAGTTTCCACAGAATTAACCTGTTGTGTTTTAACATAAAGCAATAATAACTTGAGTTATAGAATAAAAAAACAAAAAAAGTATTATTAATTAAGTAATTATCGTGTAGTAACAGGGGAATTAAAAAGTTGCGTAATGCGTCCATGCCACATGGATGTTTTTAACCAATATTTTTGTTTGCCAAGGCTTTGTAAAATTGAAAAAAAGTCAAACCACCATTTTTGGGTTTAAGAGTTAATTTGACGGCAATGGCCGTGATGTAGGTAAGAAAATATTGAATTTATAAAAAAAAACATAACAGCTCTATGCTTAGACGTTTTTAGCATATAAAGAAATAATAATCAGCTCTCCAAATCCGTAGATAACTCATTTTTGCAATTTTGTAGGTTGGATGCTGTCTGCATAATGTGATGTGGGACCCAACATATACCCAGGACTGTTCTATGAGCAAAAGCTCCTATATCGGCCCTACTCTCTCGCCACCCGGGTTAGATGTTTTTAAATGTTAAAACGAAGCAATGACACTCGTGCGGCGCGGCGAGGAATCCTCACAAACCACTTCGCTGTCTCAGGGGTGCATTAGGGAATATTTATTAAAAATGAATTCGAGCTATTTCCACTGTACTTGTTCGACTGTACGTCAATAGCAAAATATATTTTCGGGCATAGACAAACAAGTCATTTATTTGAACGTCACAGCTTTGATTTGTTACCTGTTATAATATATACTTTATTCAACAGGTAAACAGCAATTTCTTTACAGCGCAGTTTTTGTAGAGAATCCAATAATTTTAGAATAAAATTCCCAAATTCTTCCTACGTTTTCGTATGTCAAACACAAACTAAGCATCTCATAGGTCTGAAAATTCAATCATAATTCAACAATTATATTATAGATGTCTCATAGAGATGAATAAAAAAAATTGAAATCGAATGAGCAGTTTCGGAGATTACCTCCTACACCCAAACTTACAAACTCACAAACTTTACCTCTTTATATATTAGTATTGATAACATTCTTCCGAATTTCCGATCTAATTTCACAATTTTATCTCCTATCTTCTCTGTTAAAATGACAAACTAAAGTATTTAATCAGTTAATAAATTACCAAACCTACGATGTTTTAAAAATGAAGAAAATTGCTCCACTTTGTGTATCTTATGACTCAATAATATTACAAAGTAAACGGTTGTCCTCAATTAAAAATTTATGTTTAAAAAACTTTTTTTTTTATATTTTACCTTTTGTGTAGTTTTTTCAACTCTTTTTACATGGTCGAAAACTTTTTTATTTCAACAGTCAAAAGAATAGATATTACAATTTTAAAGTAATTAAAAAATTCAAGTATATGTCTGTCAATAATATTGGAAAAATATGGTGTATATCGCATACATTTGGCATGCGAAATTGTTAAGCACTACAGAATCTTTTTGATCGAACCTCTTAAGGTAAAGCGAACTAAACGCCAACGATATTTTAAAGGGAGATTATACGAAAAGGGCAAGTAATTTTAAATAACATTTCTATAGAAAAGCGTATCATAATAATTTAGAGCATTGCGGAGAACTAAGCCGAGGCCGGTACAAGTTTATATCGTTCTTCCCTCATTACATCCCTATTGGCCGCCCGCGCCCCCCGCTAGTTGGAAAACTTGCTCGGGAAAAAAGGCTATATTTCTCCCGCTAGTCGTTCCATAGATAATCTGAGTTAATTGAATACTGAACCAACCACCTGCCACTGGAAAGTTCCAGAGCCTTCCCGATTGTTTACGGCCAATCAGGGATAAATGCCAGAGAATGCCACCTACCAGCTTTGCTCGGTGGACGATTTCGAGTTGTGGTAACACTGCTTTCAAAATTAAACCATCGAAGCCAAGGTATAGTAACGAAACGGAAAAGAACTGGTAATACTGACACGTGTCAATATGGTCACCCACATATAATATTAATATTAACAGAAACGAAAACATTCAAAAAACATCCCTTAAGCATATTAACTACAAATTTAATTTGAATTTTAACTATTTGGACTCAATAAAATTTCATAAATTGGAAACTCTAGAAAGCAGGCGAATATTCGTCGCTGTATATGCAGAGTTATTTGTAAAACATTAATAACCTCGCAGGATTATATTCCTGCCTTGATTATGAGTCGAAAATGTTCAAGCTATTATGACCTAATATCAATAGTTAGGAGATATGCGACATTAAAGTTTGCATTTTTTTTTTAATATTTCTGACTTATTTTTTGTAAAAGTTGGACTATTATTACAGTAACTTATATCGAATTATGAAAAATTCATTCCCTTTATTACAAGTCAAATAAAAAAATAAAATCTTTCGAATTCCAATTGGAAAACATTCCAATTGGAATTTTTTCAGGGTTTTTATCATTTTATATAACTTATATTCAAATGAATAAATTTTTCGTAATCGATATGAGTTACTGTAATGATAGTCCAACAGTTTACAAAAAATAAGTGAGAAATATTGAAAAAAAATGCTAACTTTGATGTCACATATCTCCATAACTATTGACGTTAGGTCATAATAGCTTGAACATTTCAGCGACTCATAATCAAGGCAGGAATATAGTCCTGCGAGGTTATTAATGTTTTACAAATAACCCTGTATAATTAAGCCAAATGACAAATTGATTCATTCATCTGAGAATGTATTAAACGGCACATAGGCTTAATTATATATACAGCGACATATTTATATTGTCAGATCAATCCTTTCTTTTCCAAACAATTCATAACCTTATTGATTCTTCTGAAATCACCAGCTTGCTAGCTTTCCACGTCCCATTCCGACCTACCAGAGAGAAGTACCTCTTTTCCCTTCCAATTTTTCAAACCAACAATAGGAAATCCTCTCCCATCCCACGCATATGCTCAGATTGTAATTACGCGAAAGACCTGGCACGATCAGGTTCTACAAGTATTTGAGTATAGCCCTGTTAAAAGCCGCAACAACCGTAGAATGAGAAGATGTATGAATGTGGCTGAAGCAAAAGTGGTGTACCAGGATAGAAGAGTGTGGTGTTCAATCCTCTCTGCCTACCCCTGCGGGAAAACAGCGCGATGGTTAGTTAGTTAGTTAGTTAATAATTACCTCTTAAATTCAATAGATATTTTTTAACACTAAATATGAAGAGTATCATCATATGGTGAGGCAGCTACAATGAGGCAGATGCCAAACACGACCTCCCCGCAACGGTCCAGATCCGCGCTATTTATATAAAAAACTGGATTATCGAACCTCCTAGATAATTCTAGTGTTAAGGAGAAGGTTTTCGTCGCTTCTAGGCTTTTTCAGGTGTTCTTCGAATGATGTAGCTACTTTAAGAGTACGGTAGTGTTTTCCAGAATGTGGTGGAGGTTTCTGCATTCTTTCGATTCTTGCAACATGTGTTGTATAATAAAGTGTCCAAATGACTAATGAATATTCACAACTCATGTCAGTCATGCACGACTTCATTCTCTTATCTGGAAGATTCTACAATATACCATCACACAATAATTGACTACATTAGAATCATCTAGAAGGCTCTACAGAGTGCTCGAAATCTCTAGAACAAATCTTTCGAAGGAATTTAGCTATAAAAGAAGTCACGCGATAGCACAGACGTATACAGTACATGACGATTACAAGGCGACATCTTCGTAGCGTTGAAAATGTGACAAGTGATTCTTGATATTACAACATGCGATATTAGTAAGCGAGCAAACACAGAGTGACTACCAGAAGTTTCTACGAGCGAACACTGAATGGAGTTTACCAGAAGTGATCTAAGCTATAGAGACAGTGTTAATTACTGCAAATTAATGAACTTTTCAATAATAAGTGTGTTTGCAATAACCAGAGGTTTCAATTGTCGTCATTGATATATTACGGGGGATTCTGTCAGTGCGTGAATTCTTTTTAGCATCTACTTAAAATACTCTTTTTCTTATTCTTGTGCTGTATTAATTTTATTCAACGGAAGTTGTCATGTTAGCTATCTTTATTTACTGCGGCCCGGGATAGCTCTACAGTTGGCTGGCCACGGTGTACTCCTTCTTCCAGGGCCCCGACTTCATACAATCCTTCCCTATATTATCATTATAGATCTCCTGCTTCTCTGTAAGTCTATCATTACCATCATCATCATCTTCATCCCCTTGTCCTAAAAAGGTCGAGGGCCCAAAGACTCGATGAGTTGTATCCATGTTCCCCTGTTGAAGCACCTTGTCGAGTCTTTGGGTCTCCGACCCTACTAGGACAATAGGATGAAGATGATGATAATGATGATGAGTGAATTCTGAACTAACGAATATTGAATAGCTGTCAATATTCGTTAGTTCAGAATACTGCCAAATATATATTGTAATGAAGCTGAAAGGAGTCGCGCACTTATGTCAAGTGACAGTTGTTTGAAATGTTCACAATACTACCGAAGATTCCAGAACAGCCTAGCGTAATCTGCAGCTTTCGAGAGACGTCTCCAAAGTTCCAGGGACATCTGGAAATTACGAGAACTTGCGAGAAAACACTATAAAAGTCTCGAAGGTTCGAAAAATTCCACGTTTCGAGTATAAATAAACGGATCCAGGCCGCGGAGGGCCATTGTTATTTTGACGTTTCCAACGACATGGCCCTAGCGGCGAATCACGAAGCGAAAACAGTGTTATCATCAGGCGTGTGAACTAAGCGACAGATAAAGATAAATAGATTAAGTGAAGTATTTACCCGCGTACGATATTTGAGCGAATATTCTGGAAAAAGTTTTTACGTAGCGAAATAAACCGGAGCGAATAGTAATGCGTCCTGAAATTGGATGAATTGTTCTAGTGAATAGTGAATAAAGTGTTGAAGCGATTATAAAGTGTCTATTTATGAACGATAAATTTGCGAAACAGTTTCATTCAAAATTAGCGTTACATTTAATAGTGTTAAGAGACTTTGTACGTTTGTTTAATTAATTATTCAGTAATCAATAAATCCTGTATTAAATCCCAGCGTTTTCAATAATTCCTCCTGGAGCCACGACAGGAGACAGTATCTTGATTAATGATGTCCCCCTGGGGATAAAATCCTGTATTGTGTTCTCGAAAAATTTGAACACGCTCAAAATATTCTGAAAAATATCGCTACACGAAAATATTTGTCTGGTGTTTACATTTGTAATAGAAACTACCCCCAACTACCTACCGTCTCATTGCGGTGTAATTTTTTTGAGGTTTATTGCGAAGGGTCTCTTTGAGGCCACAAAGAAAGAGCCCCCGTTTCAATTGCGTCGATTATTTTTCTTTCCTACCCCTTGAGTGTCACACTTTCCCAGACGTGATCAGTCAGATTTCACTCCCCACAACACACAACTGCGGGCATTGTCCAAATTGCTAAGGGCTGGATTGCGAAATCAATCCTGCTGCGGTTTTTTCTGCGTAAGGGATGAAGACAAGTATTTTAAAAAAAAAATGAACTTGAGTCTACACCTGACAGCTCAAAGTCATCATCATCATAACTTTACCCTACAACCCCCGGTAGGTCTTGGCTTCCTCAAGAGTCTTCCTCCACTCGTCTCGGTTTAGAGCCAGCTCTCTCCAGTACAGGAGCTCCTAGGCAAAAATGTCTCTGAGGACGTTACCGCTCCATCTTTATTTTGCCTCTCTAAGCTCCTTCGCCCTATCGGCCTTGAGTTCAGCAGGGACTTCGGTGCTTGTCGATCGGCCATTCTCTTCATATGACCCAGCCACCGAAGTCTTCCCAGTTTTATAAATTTTGTGAGGTTTAAGCTCCTTAAACAGAGTGCAGAGCTCATTGTTGTAATGTCTGCGCCAAATTTCATTTTCTAGAACGGTCCAAAAATACGCCTCAAAATTTTCCTTTTAAAAACGTCCAGTTCTCGCTCATTCCTCTTATTCAGTACCCATGTCTCAGTTGCGTATGTCAACACTTCCACTGGTCTGATGAGGGTTTTGTACACTCATATTTTAGTGTTTCTGGAGAGCAGGCTGGATTTTATCTGCTTTTGGATGCGAAAAAGGCAACAATTTTGCCCTCTTTATTCGTTTTGGATCTCCTCTGTAGTATTATTACTATTGTATTATGGTGGTGCTTTTTTTATTGATTAAGACATTAATTTGCATTACATTGGTACTAAATTAAATTAAAGTAATTAGTAAAATCGTATATTCAGTATTTGTATTATTGTATTAATACGACGGAAGTTTTTACAGAATAACGACCAGCTTTTGTTTTGTAGCAGTTAAAAATAATGAGATAAATTCTAAAGTGTCCATGATTTAAAAAAAATTACAATAGCCCCAGAAATTAGAAATTCCCGAACATCTGAGATAAATTTGATTTTTTTTGGAAAGTACAATGTAATAAAAAAATTATATAATATTCAAAAAATATTCATTTAGCATGACCAGTGAAGCTTCCTCGAAGCTGGTAAAAAAAAACTAAGCAAAAAAATGATAAAAGTTTTAATTATGATTGGTAATCATTTCAAAGATTTAAATTATGATAATGCATAAAATGGGAAGGGTGGAAAGAGTAAGGGAAAGGGATTCAATTAAAGAAATATTAAATTTATTTCAATAGTCATAAATGAGATTACGGAGTTACATTTTAAATAAAAGCAAATTGTCGATAAATACTACAAGTATTTGAGGATGGCCCTGTTAAAAGCCGCAACAACCGTAGAACGTGTATGAGAAGATGTATGAATGTGGCCGAAGCAAAAGTGGTGCGCCAGGATAAAAGAGTGCGGCGTTCAATCCTCTCTGCCTACCCCTGCGGTGCAACGGCGTGGTGGTTAGTTAGTTAGTCAGTCAATAAAAATGTTTTTTATGCGTGCATTTATGTATGTATGACCCAAAATGTATTGTCACGGGACGTGGCCTTGAGAGACAAATGAAAACATTGAAAATTAATTACCAAAGAAAGTCACTGGACATGAGTTGACTATGGTATCTTCGCACCGTGCTCGCTCTGTTGGTAGTATTGCGTGTAGCAATATCACCGTCACACTAGTTCTAACGCTAGATTAATTTAAATAACAGCGTTAAGTTAAATAGTGTTAAGTGACCTTGTAGGATTCATTAATTAATTAATCAGTAATAAATAAATCCTTAATTAAATTCCATCGTCTTCATTAATTCCTCTCCCAGCCACGACACGTGACAATATGTATTAATATTGACCCCTTTCCTAATTTCAAGTATTTCTAGATTATTTATCTGTGGGATCTTATAACAATTAACACATCCGATTTCCCCCCCCCCCGTCTCCTCACCCTCCCCTACCCCGTAACACACTTGCATGGTTTATCTTTATTTCAATTTTAGTACACAATCGTAAAATAGTACAATAGTAAACAATCCTGAAAAAGAGAACATTGTTCTCAAAACATGTAGATTTTATCTAATAAAGTTGTGAAAACAAAGTGATTTGTGTTCATTACTCCCTTTCTTTTAACTCGTAGCGTCTGCGTTTTGCTGTCTGCCGGAAAAACTTTGGATCGATTTTTAACTCTTTTCCCGTAATTCAATCGAGCTGAAACTTTGCAGGCAGACTCGTGGCGACGATAAAAGTGATTTGACAAATTTTCGTTTAAAAAATTTAATATTTATGGTATAATTTTGGATTTTTAGAAATTTAAATGGTTTTTTCAAATTGGAATCGATGAAAATGACCTCGACGCGTGCAGTATGCACAAAACCTGGTTCAATGAGAAAGGGAGAATAATAAAATCTTATTAAAGAGTTAAGGTTGTTATTACGGTCGTTAGACATATTTAACTGTAATTTAGGATATTTTATACGCACCGTATGTATTACCGAGAAGCGAATCTCGACGTTTCGTTGGATACTTATCCAACGTCATCAGGAGGATGGCCTTTACCCGCGGAGGTGGAGGTCAGACTGATTAAAGGTGCTCCTGTCTGCAGTCTGACCTCCACCTCCGCGGGTAAAGGTCGTCCTTCTGATGACGTTGGATAAGTATCCAACGAAACGTCGAGATTCGCTTCTCGGTAATACATACGGTGCGTATAAAATATCCGAATTACAGTTAAATAATAAAATCTTAGTTTTTATGGGTTAGTTTTTTTTAATCTTTATTATCTCTTATATGTCTCTCAAATATCATAACTTCCTAACTATTTTATCTTGCACCTTAAATGTAAGTCTGTCGGTCGCTGATTCCACTCTGCTATCATCTCAGTGTGCGTATCCACCGGGCCAATAACTATAATTGTTCCTTTTTAATTAAAACTTTTCTCTTGTCTGTACAAATTGTCCGTTTTGATTATCATAAAAGTCCAGCTAATCCCCGCGCGGAGCGTCCCCCGCATTATTGTCTATGCTTTGTCCGGGAAAACTTTTTAAACAGAAAAAATAACGCACCCATGAAACAAATGCCACTTTGAAATCAAAGGATGACGACACAGCAGGGCTGTCAGTGAAATCGACGTCTGTTTGTGTTGTTTTATATTAATCTTAAAAATCATTTCAAATTCATTCAGCTTGTGAAAATCGGTTACCTAAAAAACTAACCCAAAAAAAACAAGTTTTTATTATACTCCCTTTTGTTTGTAAAATATAACAACAATTAAAGACGAATTAAAACATACAACATAACACTAAACTTACAGTAATTTAATATATTTCTAAAATGTTAGATGTTTTGAGCTTTGATAAGACACTTCATGCTTTGAAGATTAAATTCTAAAAACATTTGTCAGTCAATTTAGATTTTCGAAATTCGTAGTGAAGTACCTATTATTATACCGACGGAGTAATTCAAATTTAGAAAATAATCCGCGACGTTATCGGGCCGCCGTTGCTAGTAATCAAACTTTTGTAATGATTCCAATTTGAAAAAACTATTAAAAATTTGAAAAGTCCATAATTATACTATAATTGAGTAGCTTTAAAAATCCATAATAAAATTGTGTAGCTTGTTGGTCTTGTGGTTAGGACACTCGCCTCGTGATCCAAAGGTCGCGGGTTCGAACATCACTCCACACTAGCAAGTTAGTCCTATTTTCATAGTACAAGCGTTTAGCTTAGTTTGAAAATAGTAAGAATATTGATGTGACACGTATTCCGTGTTCGCATCTCTATTTAAAAAAATATATATGTTATTATTTTTTAACGAAAATTTGATAGATCTTCTTGATCGTCGCCACGAGTCTGCTTGCAAAGTTTCAGCTCGATTGGATCACGGGAAAAGGGACAAAAATCTATGCAAAGTTTTTGCGACGGCAAGCCGACAAGCAAGCAAGCAGACGCCACGAGTTAATATAAAGGGAGTAAAAAGCAAATGTTTCTTTAACCCGCGAGAACTCGCGCCAATACAAATCACATGAGCACTCGCGTGTAGAGCGTTTTGCTCACAAATAATAAATTATGAAAAATGAGCCTTTACCCAAAAAATCATTAATGTAATTGAAGACTCCTCGGGAAAAGCAATGAATGTTAAGAAATGTTTATTTAGAGAAAAACAGTTTTTTGTAGTTTCAAAGTCCATATTTCTTACACTTTTGCTTTTTTTTATATAAATATTGAATCAATTAATTACTATACAGGGTTATTTGGAAAACATTAATAACCTCGCAGGGATATATTCCTGTCTTGATTATGAGTCGAAAATGTTCAAGCTATCATGACCTAATATCAATAGTTAAGGAGATATGCGACATCAAAGTTTACATTTTTTTTCAATATTTCTGACTTATTTTTTGTAAAACATTAGACTATCATTACAGTAACTCATATCGATTACGACAAATTCATTCGTTTCAATACAAGTTAAATAAAGTGATAAAAACCCTGAAAACTATTTTTTTATTTAACTTGTATTAAAGGGAATGAATTTTTCGTATTCGATATAAGTTTCTGTAATGATAGTCCAACGTTTTACAAAAAAGAAGTCAGAAATATTGAAAAAATTAGGCAAAATTTGATGTCGCATATCTCCTTAACTATTGATATTAGGTCATAATGGCTTGAACATTTTCGACTCATAATCAAGACAGGAATATATCCCTGCGAGGTTATTAATGTTTTCCAAATAACCCTGTATAAACGTATCATATGTATGTACGTACAGTAAATGTGTGTACTGTCAAATTGACAAAGACGTTTTTTGACGTTTGGCGGATATTCCTGTTTCTTGCGATGGATAAATAGATACAAATTGAACTATTACAGCGGACCACGACGGTTTTACCCAATTCTGATTTATTGCATAAAATAATACCCCAAAAAGTCAACAGATGGCATTAAAAGGTCAGTTTCACAAAAAAAGTGACATTCATTGTTTTTCCCGTGGAATCTTCAATTATGGCTTTTATAATAAAACACTTACAATTTTGAAATGTTTATATTTATTTAACATTTAATAATATTATAAACTTCAATTTTTATAACATAAAAACTTTAATTAAGCCAGTCTTCGAAGGCATTCTAAAGAAAATAAAGAAAAAATGCAACAAAAATCAACTTTCTTATCAATCTTAATAAGAAACATTAATCTTCATCGTAAATACGACTCTTTTTTTAATTCATAATATAAAAGAAACCTGAAAAGAAACCAATGCATTTGCGCTGTATGGTGAGGGATACTTTTTTTTTTCTCTTATTTTTTTCTTTTTTCCCTTTGTTTTATTTCTTTTTTCTACACTTTTATTTATTTATTTAAATAAATAAATACTTATTCCTTGGCAACCAACAAGTAAAAGTACTGTCACTTTTGACAAGTTACAGCTAGTTACATATTAACATCGTTTACTTTTACTCCTTATTATTGTCTTATCTGTGTCTTTCTATAATTGTGGGAGACATATAACTACAGGTCTTCTCATATAAGCTTGCAATTGAATTAGTGTGAGTACAATGCATAACACGCGCATTGTTTCGTTGTGTTAAGTTTACGGATACGCCCCTCTCGTATCCGTAAACTTAACACAACGAAACAATGCGCGTATTACGCACTGTACCCACACTAACTCAATTGCAAGCTTATATGAAAATACCCATA
>JADDOH010016398.1:0-37773 GCA_016648135.1 Agrypnia vestita | reverse complement strand
ACCGTCGAGCTTGCATGCGAAGATGTATGAATGTAGACGAAGCGAAAGTTGTATGTCAGGACAGAAGAGTATGGCGCTCTATCCTCTCTGCCTACCCCCTCGGGGAAACGGCGTGATGGTAAGTAAGTAAGTAAGTAAAAATATTCCATTTTTAAAATTTGAAGTAATATGAAAATAATGAAATGTAGGTACTCTAAAATCTCCTGATTTTCCTTAAATTTTATAAAATAATACATTATAACCATAGATGTACTATAAATATAGACTGGTTACAAACCAAAACATCTGCTACACAGAACGACAACACGATTACTGTGAACGTAGACGCACATTGCGGGACTTGGTCTAGGGGTAAGAATGTTCTTAGGTTTTCACGGCCACTCAGAATCTTCAAGTTTGTGTTTACTGGGGTATTATGCCGTGTTGTTACGACCTTTCGGGCCGACGTTTCGGATCCCATTGCAGGGTCCATCATCAGGGCTGATGTGTTGTCTTGAATGTTGGTGTTGTGGTTAAGTATCGGCTTGCAATACCGTGCCGAAGTCATGATGTGTTTGTATTGTGTTGTATGTATGATTCATCTGTTGTCTGATCACTATCTCTGCGGAGTCTGCGACGAGAATGACTTTGAAGCGCCGGATACCAAGATGTTTTTAATTTGAGACCATCAGCTCTATTAATGTTTATCGGATGCTTGTAGATTTCTAGTGCTTCCTTGATAAGACGCGCATGGTGACTCCTAGGCTTTCCAAGGATTTTCGGTTCGAATGCAAAATGATGGCCGGTATCCAGAAAATGCTCAGCCAATGCTGATTTTTCTGGATGACCGAGTTTGCATGCCCGTTTGTGCTCGTTGACCCTTTTGGAAATGGTACGCGCCGTTTGCCCCACGTATACTTTATCGCAGTCTTGACAATCGAGTCTATACACACCGTCTGTTTCTAAGCGATCTCGATCCTTTGCTGATCTCAACATATCCTTAATTTTGAAGTTGGTACCAAAAACTGTCTAAATGTCTCTTTTCTTGAGAGCTCTGGCAATTCTGTCTGTAACGCTTTGGACAAAAGGCAGAAAGGCGATGCCTTTGCACTCAGGTTCTGTATGTTTTTCAGGGCGAACAGACCTCGTACTTATGACGCGTTGTATCTGTCGCTTCTGGTAACCATTGCCTTCCAGTGCGTCGCTGAGTGTTATCATTTCCTCCTGTAGGTATTCATCTTGGCATATCCTTTTGGCCCTCGTGGCCAAAGTGTTGATGAGACCTCTTTTTTGAGCAGGATGATGGTGGGAGTTCGCATGTAGATAACGGTTGGTATGTGTAGGCTTCCTATAAACTCTGTGTCCGAAACTCCCATCGGCTTTCTTTTTTATTTCAACATCAAGAAAAGGCAGCACATTGTCTTTCTCTATCTCCATGGTAAACTTCAGGTTCTTATGTAGTGAATTAAGGTGTCCCAAAAAATCACCTAGTTTGTCTTCACCATGCGGCCAGATTGCAAACACGTCATCGACGTATCTCCACCAGACCTTCGGAGTAAAGGATGCTGTGTCCAGTGCTGTTTCTTCGAATTTCTCCATAAAAAAGTTAGCAATCACCGGAGAAAGTGGATTACCCATCGCTACGCCTTCCACTTGTTGGAAGAGCTCGCCTTGGAAAGAAAAGTATCCACTCGTTAGGCAGTGCTCAGATACAGTGCGCAGATGTCTTCATCATAAATTTCTTCCAACAGACTCATAGCGTCGTCCACAGGCACATTAGTGAAGAGGGATATGACGTCAAAACTGACTAGTATATCACCCCTTTCACACTTTATTTCTTTTAGCATATTGACAAAGTGTGCTGAGTCTTTCACCCATGAGGACGTCTTCCCCGTCTGCATCTGTAGGAGACCGGCCAAATATTGGGACAGCTTGTATGTTGGCGCTCCTATTGCGCTCACAATTGGTCTTAGTGGCACTCCATCCTTATGTATTTTGGGAAGCCCGTAGATTGCTGGTGTTTTTGACGCTTGCACAAATAGTTTGAAATGCAAATCGGCTGGAATACTGGAAGCTTTGACCAGCTCCCTAGTTTTTCTGTCGATTCTATCCGTTGGATTCTTCTTGATTTTCTTATAAGTGCTGCTTTCCAAAAGTCCCCGCATCTTCGCTATGTAGTCTACTTGGTCCAAAATCACTGTGGCATTGCCTTTGTCTGCTGGAAGAATCAGTATCTCTTCGTTTGCGCGAAGGCTCTTTATAGCTGCGTGTTCCTCTTTGGATATATTGGGACGCGGAGGCTTAGCCTTTCTTAATATAGCGCATGTATCCTGTCTAATTTCTTCTGCGATGGCCACTGGAATCTTGCGCAATGCCGCTTCTACGCCGCGGATAATGTCGTCAACTGGAATGCTTTTTGGTGCTATGGCGAAATTCAAACCTTTAGCTAAAACTGATATCGCGGCCTTGTCCAATGAAAGGCTGGATAAATTTTTCACCACTTTGGTAGAATCCAGCTCCTTAGTTAAGCTTTTCTTGTGTCGGCTGAGTGACTCAAATTTCCGTTTTTGCCGAGTCTCCACCAACTGTTTGTTTCGCCACGCTTGCATTGACGCCATTTTGTCCACTTTCGTCCAATCTTCTTAATTCAATGTACCACTCAGGCTCAGGTGCAGGTCAAAGAGAATTCTTGTTATTTGTTATATATATATATGACGAACTACTTTCTGGGGGAACTCGCGTCAAACAGTCCTGAAAAGGACTTTTAAAGTAGTTCGTCATCTTTTACCCTCGAAAACCTTGAATATAACATAAATATATATATATATATATATACGAAGCTCTGACGTCTTCCCGCTAGTCGATTTGATATTCTCGTAACCGTCGATTTCTTCCCGAATAAAAATGGAATAATATAAATAAGTGACTTAATAAGTCAAAGAGAACCATATAACTATCGAATATTGACGACTTATTAAGTAGCTGGGATAGTGAAATTGGTAACACGCTGTCCGCATAAGACAGAGATCCGTGGTTCGAATCCAAGTTCCAGCATTTAATTTTCTGTTTTATTATTTGATATTTGTGTATTTCTCTTAATTTCCTTTACTTATTTCGCATTTCGTATATATATATATATATATTAATACAATACACAACCCTGTTTATATTTGTATCTCTTTTTTACGTATGCTGCGCTATAAGAAAGAAAGAGAAAATACCGCAATTCGCTACTGACTTCATATGCATTCGTTGTTAAAAATTGTGATTTATTGTCCTTTCTTATGAGTGGTTACGAAAATAATTTCTATCTCTTTCTGACTGATACATTTAGTACGCAGTACAGAAACTAGATGTCTCAGATTTGTTTTTTAGTGACTAGTCTATATTAATAGTACGTCTATGATTATACACTATAACTTTATCTTGTGACTATACGTAAAAGGTAAAATTTTTTGTTCCGTATTAATTATTTTATAAATATGATATTGTAACTTTCCTTATTTGGTTATTATTTCACTTTCCTTATTTGGTTATTATATCACTTTCCTTATTTGGTTATTATATCACTTTCCTTATTTTGCTTTTTAATGACAAAAAACATACATCACTGTCCAGTAATATGTATGCTCTGCATAATGTGGCAAATATGCCTTTGGTTGCAATATTTTATTATTTATTATTTATTTTAGGGAAAATTAACAGCGTGTTAACATATTAACAAACATAAAATAATGGATATTAAAATTATGCCAATTACAAATTTTCCACCGAATATACTAATTTAATAGAACATAGTTTGTAAGAATATGGTAATTTATTAGAACAAGTGTGATGTGGTAAAATAATTTTAACAGCGAGTGGGGAGGGTGGAGGGGAATATGGGACGGGAGTAGAAGGGAAGATAAATTGTACGAATTAGTTTGGGTGCGGTTGTGTAGATTTTGTTTGTTTTATGTCTCTTATGGTTGAGTTGAAAATGTCAATGTGGTGATAGTTAATGTTAAATGAATTTGTGGATCTGTGCATAAAGGAGTTTTGTTTTGAGTTGGTCTTACAAAGGGGGAGATGAAAAGTAGGTGAATGTCTGTTATTGCGAGTTGGGATGGGAAAGATATTCGTTGAAGAAGTTCCGGACTATCAACTAGATTGTGTGTTATTTTGAATAACATCACCGTAACAGCTATGTCTCTTCGACAAGTTAGAGTCTGCATGTTAAACTTCGCAGAGTCTTCATTGCTTATATGAGATCTAAATGAACGGAGGTCTTGGTATCTTAGGAATCTGTTTTGGACGCTTTCAATTCTATTTTCGTGTACTGCATAACCTGGATTCCACACCTGAGGTGCATATTCTAAAATACCACGAACGTATGAGAAATAAAGTGTCTTGAGGGTACTGAGATTTCTGAAATGAAGTGGTAGAAAGGAACGATTAGCGAAAGTGCATACGAGAGAAAGTACATACAATGAAAAAAAGCAGACATATCCCACTTTACTGTTACTGAGATAAATACAAAAAAACTTGTTACTTCTCAAGGAAATTTCTCTGCAATCTATGAAACCTATAATCTCATTGAAAATAAATTTTAAAAATTAATAAATAAAAATCAGTTCTTCTTTTATAATCGTGTATAAATAAATACTTAACAAAATGTTGGTAATGTTATTAAACAGGCCCTGTTTTGATAATTAGTCGAAAATGTTTAATGACCTAATGTCAATAGTTATGGAGATATGCAATATGATTATATATGCATTTTTTCAATATATCTGATTTATTTTTTGCAAAAAGATGAAATATCATTGCAGTAACTAATATCGATTATGAAAAATTTATTTTCTTGAAAGGAACTCAAACAAAATTATAAAACACTTGCATAAATTAAATTTTTATCTTTTTATTCGACATAGGTTACCTACTGTACTGACAGTTCAACTTTTTGCAAAAAATAAGTAAGAAATATTGAAATAAAAATGCAAACTTTGATATTGCGTATCTCCTCAACTATTAATATTGGGCCATGGTTGCTTGAACACCTGTAAAGTTTTTGCTACTAGCTACGAGGCACCCTGTGTATATTTTTATTAATTATATTAAAGATTGTGTTTTACCTTGAGATAAGACTATCAAAATGTCAATTAAGAAGAGCGTCGCAGGTTCCTCCCTAACTTGTTATTCCGTAATCTAAGATTGACTCTACTAGGGCGGGTAAAGTATCATTTTAGAGACAGATTACTTACAATTTTGTCTTAATTTAGTAAATTTATCATTGTCCTTGTCATTTTGTCTTAAGAGGTAAAGTTCCAACATACCAATTAGGTAATTAAATTAGTTAATGCGCTTTTGTTTTTAAATGAAGACATATTTCCTGCGTGGAATTCAGTTTGAGACTATAAGAGTGTCGGTGAAAAATCAATATAATCTAAACTACTCGTCCAAAGAATATTGTATGAATGGCAATTTGTATCTACATAAAATATCATATACCTACTTAAATTATTATTAATTTTAAATATTTTTTTTTTGTATTTGTATATTAATCTCGAGATTAACAATGCACTTGTGGTGGCCACAGACGCGTACATATACCCGCGTAATGAGGTACCACATATGCATACCAATTAGGTAATTAAATTAGTTAATGCGCTTTTGTTTTTAAATGAAGACATATTTCCTGCGTGGAATTCAGTTTGAGACTATAAGAGACTGTCGGTGAAAAATCAATATAATCTAAACTACTCGTCCAAAGAATATTGTATGAATGGCAATTTGTATCTACATAAAATATCATATACCTACTTAAATTATTATTAATTTTAAATATTTTTTTTTTGTATTTGTATATTAATCTCGAGATTAACAATGCACTTGTGGTGGCCACAGACGCGTACATATACCCGCGTAATGAGGTACCACATATGCTGACATCGAGCACGGCAGACCGTTACCCTCGATACAGAGGTTGAGGCAAAAGCGCTGAGCACAACGAACAAGGCGACAATGTAAGCCGGACCAATGACCGAGTACAAAGGCGACGTATGGCAGAGGGCGTCAAGAGCGGATAAACTCACATTGCTGACCAGACTAAATATAACCCACACGAGCGGCCGAGTAAGACAAAGTCATAATACACCGAGCCCTTTGTCCGGTAGTCTCCAGAGTAGACTACCTCACTTCCCCAGTGAACGGCTCGTATAGCGGAAGCCCTCGCCGTCATGTCTTCGAACGTCACGCTTTCACTTGTAACCTTTGTACCTACTGTATTCTGTATAACTTTTGCGTTTGCAATTCAATAAATTCTGTAAAACCGTCGTGAGTTTATACCATCAACACCGCTTCAACTCATCCTTAGCCGGAGAGCTCATCCACCTCCACACCCTCATAAGGCGAAACGCGTCTCGGAAAATTAAAAAGGTAGAACTTAAAAAAAACAATTGTTTTCATTTCCATATGTGTACAGTGACAGTCTCTGCTGAAAATCTCATTGCACATTAGTATCATTCTACCCATTAGGGTTTTTGCAAAAAATAATTTCGGAATGGTGACAAGCAAAAACTTTCTTAAAAAACGATCGAAACATTCACAAGCTCGCATGTAAACAGAATCGGACAACTGAAGAGAATTTAATCGGCGTCGTTAGTTTTGGTAGTTTCCGTTAACTTCTATAAAATAAAATAAAATCACATTCTGGACAAAGGGTCGCAGAGTGACGAGAGATGGCGCCTATGTTCTCCGCAGGATCCTCGCTGTCAATCCTGAAAAAGCTCATATGCTTATACATCACTTTTCGTGAGTCCTGGTAGTCACACAGGTGTATTACAGTGATTTGTATATGTTTTATATTTGATTTTGTTTATATATGTTTATATATTTATAACATTTACGAATTAAATTTTTATTTGTAATGCAAATGTTATATGAAAAATATAAATTGAAATTTGAAAATTAAAAAAACATACAACATCAAAACACATTATATTATACCTAAAAAATTAACAATCGTGGCTTTGGGAAATAAATAAAAACATGGAAAATTAAGTAATGATTTATTAATTATTGATTAATTAATTATCAAATAGATAACGTCACTTAACGCTATTCTTTAAATTACACAATTTCGTGATATCGCTTGTCTATGAACACTTAACTATCGCTGGGAACACTTAATTTAACATTTGCCGGAACACTCATCGTGAAATTCTCGCGCGTAGTAGGTGAAATGATTTATTTCGCCACTTAGGTAAGAACTCGCTCGATTATTTCGCTCGATATTATATTTCTACGACTGGGCACCTCGGCCTTTGTCTCGCGCAAAATGTCAAAACAAAAATCCACTCGCGCTCGTGTTGATCAATTATTTATTTTATCCGGTTATTTTATTTTATTTAATCCGGTCATACAACAGGGAGACACAATCGCTTGATAAGATGAAATACAAAAAAAATAGTACATAACCATAGATAAGTCAATTTGACAATGACAGATAAAACGTCATTTAACCGATTGCTCCAAATTTAACTTTATCATAGACATAAAGGGGCTCGTGATGTATATAATATACATGATCAGGGAGGGGGACGAGTATCTTCATATTTAGTGTTATATATATATATTGAATTTAAGAGGTAATTATAATCTGAGCACATGCGTGGTATGGGTGAGGATTTCCTATTGCTGGTTTGATAAATTGGAAGGGAAAAGAGGCACTTCTGCCTGGTAGGTCGGAATGGGATTTTGATTTGTATCTAATTGTACCGATGATTGGTAACTAAGATTTGTTGTCTAGTATCAATAGTTGCCCGTCTAATAGCGAAAAATCTATTGCCAATCATCAATTAATTAATCATAGACAATTCTCAAATAACAGAATATCAGAACTGAAGAACAATATACAAAATTCAAAAAATAATTAAAACAAAAAATAGTTAGAATTTAAAACATAACTGTACTGCATAAATAATTTGTATGCTTAAGTTACAAATGTTTATTTTTTGATGTTTATATTTCTCTACACTGTTCCATTATTGACTTATAATCATTCATGCTCTAACATAATGCGTCATGTACTCCTGTCCCCAAACACAAGTTGTAACTTTTCTGGGGACAGTTAAAACTTGTGTTAAAACCTATAAAAAAAAAATATTCACTGTCATTGTAACATGTATGTACTTATTTTATTTTCAAACAAGAATTCAATAAAATAGCGGTTAAAATAGCGTCACCAGTTCGCGAAGCCGTCAGTCCCGCTTATGTACGCAAAACGTTGGTTTTTCGAACCCCCTAGATTATTCTAGTGTTTAGGAGTAGGTTCTCGTCCCTCCTTGGCCGTTTTCGACCCTTCGCTTCGTGACGCTGTATACAAAGTTGTGTATAATCGACCCAGATGTCGCTAGTTGCGCACGCCTCGAGGCTATAGAGTATTTCACGGAATAATTAACCGGGGTATACCGCACCCGGGGAGGTTCCGACAAAACGAAACTTCCAGCAGAATTTATTATCTGATTGGTAAATATCAAATTCGCCGAAACCCCGCTGGAAGCGATTTGAGAAATTCTTCACCTCAAAGAACTCGCTCGCAGGGGATGAAAGATTGCTTTCGGGTGGCTGCCCCCGAAATGCGGGGCATCGATTTTAGTTTAAAGCCGGGGCACACGGTCGGGCGCGACAGTATACTAGTTATTTATTTGTATATATTTTTTCAATTGACATTTAAAAAAAATAACCCGTAAAAACCAAGTTTTTATCATACTCGCTTTCTCATTGAATCAGGTTTCGTGCCTACGTACGCGTCGGGCTAATTTCTCATTTGTATTGATTCAATTTGAAAAAAACATTAAAATTTCGAAAAATCCAAAATTATACTATATTTATTACATTTTTTTAAACGAAAATCTGTTAGATCATTTTTATCGTCGCCATGAGTCTGCTTGCAAAGTTTCAGCTCGATCGGATCACGGGAAAAGGGTTAAAAATCGATCCAAAGTTTTTTCGTCAGACAAGCAAGCAAGCAAGCAGACGGAGTTAAAAGAAAGGGAGTAAAAAATAATTTAATTTTTTGTTCTAATATATCCATTTATTACACCTACACGTTTCGGACCTTTCCATCATCGGGGTGTTTTAAAAATTTAAAAATATCAAAATGAACGATGTCTTTTGTTTTTTCGGGTTTTTAAATTATTTAAAAATATATTTTTAATTATTTTGCTGAAGTTCTTGTCCTTGAGGTGTTTTATATTGGAAAAACCGAAATTTTAATGTAAGAGTTAAAGAGCATTTGAAATGTCTTTTCGTTGCAAATCATTTATTAGAAAATGATCACGGTTTTGATAAAAATTCAGGACTTCCTATTTTACACATAAATAATTTTGGTCTGAAATTGCATAATTTTGAATCATTAGAAATTATTTATTAGTAAAGCATGTAAAAGCAAACAATATATTATTAATAATTAATTAAATATAACTACTAGTCCAATTCTAAAAATTTTTGCAATAATTTTGTGTAATCAAGAACTTCAGCAATAATATTTAAAAATTATATTTAATAATTTAGATAACCAAAAAAGAAGAGACATCAATCATTTTATATTTTGACATTTATAAAACACCGTGACTGAATATAAGTAGATTAAAACAAGTAATTATATTATTTATTTATAATTTTTAAATGCTTTCAATCTAATTTATTAATGATAGCTAAATCCTTTTAGTGTATATTATAGATATCTCACAGAGACGAAACTGTATTAATTATGGGAAAGTAGGTATAGAAGTCATTTGGGTGTAACAGGACTTATGACCTGTCTTTTTATGGTTGGCTTAAGTGATCACTTTACACAATTGTAACATTCGCCATTTCCACCCATGATAGAATATACCATGCTTATTCATTTTTTGGAAGTTGTATATATGTTCAAATTGCGTGAAAAGCTTTCATATATGAGTTGTAAGCGCCTTTTCCATGCGGCCTGTACAAAGCCATTTTCATTCCCCTAAATCCCCACAGATGTCGCTAATGAAAAATCTACATTGATTTTTTTACGGAATTTTGGGAGCAATATACTTTATTGTGTGTAATGAAATTCATCCGAATACTTGCAATCTGATTCTAGAACTGCGTCATTTGTTATTTTAAAGTAACAATTAATGTGACCACCAGACCACGCGGTGAAGCGGGCAAAGTCCGTGGAGCTTCATCGACAGTCATCAAGAGGAAGAGCAAAGAACTCCTGGATGACTCGATGCTCCAAAACATTACAGAGAAGCAGCCTGGATGAAAGGGATGCCCAGAACCGAAGAAGATACAGCCTGATGACGAAAAAAGCCGACCCCAACAGCCTGCCTAGGCAAAGGGTTGGGGCAGCGCGAGGAAGAAGAAGAACTAACGTGTTTTTAATAAAAAACTAATTTAAAAATAGTAGTTAAAGGCTAAAAATGCGGGAGTAAATAATATATACTAGCCGTAACCCGTCAAATATGATACTTTTACATGTCGGTTCCCAAAGTATATATTTATTTAAAAAAAAGGAAAAAGAAACGAATTTGCAAATCACATCATAGAAAATAATCATAAATTTGACATAAAAACAGGGATGAAAATATTTAATACAAATGATAAAGGTTTAAAATTAAAAAATTAAAAATTTTTTTACATAAGGGAAGCGGTGAATGATAAAGCACCTCTAATAAATAACCAAATCAATTTTCCATACAGCCTTTTGTTTAATCTAACTTGGTAACATCCATTTTAGACCCCGCCCCCTCTCACTCTCTCTCCCTCGTAGATTCCTGATTGTTCTGTAGGAAAGTTAGTGTATGCTTGTATTCGACAAGATTAACACGCATGTGATAAATATTTGTGATAGATTAACAATACTATGGTTGTGGTGTATACTGTTGTGAACATAGTAGTGGAGTGTTGGTACTGTGTCTCGAAACCGGTACCTAAAATCTGGTAGTGCTTTATACTTATTTAACTAACACTTATAACAAAGTTACGATGGACGGACAGAAAGATGGATAGATAGTGAAATTATTATAATTGGGATTGCTTAAAATCATCTCTTTCTTCTTCTTCTTTTGGTGTCATGTCAGGTCCCCCCAACGTTGACTATCACCCGAGAGAAAGCATCCCTGTCCTGGGCAGCACGAAACAGCTCTCCAACACTTCTTATGCCCGTCCAGTCGCGTATATTGCGGAGCCAGGAAATTTGTCTCCTTCCAACACCTCTACGACCCTCTATCTTGCCCATAAGAATCAGGTGGAGCAATTCATATTTTTCTCCTCTGAGCACATGACCCAAATACGATACCTTTCGGATTTTGATATTTGTCAGCAACTCTCTATTCACTCTAGCTCTTTGAAGAACTCTTGTATTGCTGACCATATCCGTCCAGGGTATCCGGAGCATTTTCCGATGTATCCACATTTCGAACGCCTCCAGCCGGTTCATACTACTCACTTTGAGGGTCCACGATTCCACTCCGTACAGCAGGACTGACCATATATAACATTTGACCAGTCGCTGTCGAAGTTTCAGGTTAAGATTGTCATCGCAGAATATCTGTCTCATTTTGTTAAAAGCAGCTCGCGATGCTTCAATTCTGCATTTGACTTCGGTTTCTGGGTCGAGGTCTTCCGCTAGGATATCATCTCTTTATATAAATTAAAAGCGTTTTAAAATCATCAAAAATCGTAAAAGATTCTTGCAATTTTATGAATTTATAACTTTAGAAATATTGAACATTTCTTGATTATTTTAATACAGTTTAATCACCATAATGCTAGCTTTATACTCGTTAACACATTCTGCATACATACACATATTCAGTACTTATTGATTTTTTCTAAGACACTAAAAACAGACCTTATTATGAATGTAAAGAAGTCAAAAGTAATGGTATTCGAGAAGGAGGAAAGTAAGACAACGTGTGAAATACTAGTAGGCAATGAATGTTTGGAACAAGTAGATGAGTTTGTGTACTTGGGAAGTATGTTCGATAGAAGAGGGAATGTTGAAAAAGATATAGAGAGGAGAGTGACTGCCGGGAATAGGGTGAACAGTGCTTTGAATACAATAATTTCTAATAGAAATATGTCTACCGAGGCAAAACTGGCGGTACATAATGGAGTTCTGGTATCGACACTAATGTATGGAAGTGAAGCCTGGAGCTGGCAGAAGAGGAACGAAAGTAGATTGAATACAGTGGAGATGAGGTCCCTTAGACATATGTGTGGTAAATCCATGTATGATAGAGTAAAGAATGAAGATATTAGGAATGAATGTAAAGCTGATCGTAGCATAATACAGAGAATAAAAATAGGGTCGCTCAGGTGGTTTGGGCATGTTGAGCGAATGAATGAGGAAAGAATGGTAAGAAAGATATATGATGCAAGTGTTGACGGCGCCAGAAAAAGAGGGCGACCACGGAAGACGTGGCATGACCAGATTAACCAGATACTGGAAGATGGTCCTGTTAGAAGTCTGAACAACCGTCGAGCTTGCATGCGAAGATGTATGAATGTAGACGAAGCGAAAGTTGTATGTCAGGACAGAAGAGTATGGCGCTCTACCCTCTCTGCCTACCCCCTCGGGGAAACGGCGTGATGGTAAGTAAGTAAGTAAGTAAGTAAAAACAAAATTTCTGGCCTATCAATTAATGCTAATATATTATATATTAATTATCGTAAATGATGTTTAGTTTATTACTTATATATGAAATTTTCCTTCTCATAATAAATTATCACTGGTATTTCTAGTTTGTCACCGTACTTGTATTTGAACCAATCTCACAAAATATGCACAGCGTGGTTATTGTATATTTTAGCAAAATTTGATATGAATTTCCTCGTGCATTAGCCAAAGTAAACTATTGAAACGTATATGCAAGAATATTGCATATCGCTAGCCAGGGAATATTAAATGATTGAGTAAATGCCAGGGGCGTCTGTACTCTGGGTCTAACACAACCGGGGGGGGGAATTATTGAACTGCGAATAAAGTCATATTAATATTATATAAAGCTGTTGTGTTAGTTTTCTCCGAGAATAATGGTCAGTTTTAATATTATATCGTTTCGAAAGTTTTCTGCAGGGTAACATTTGCATTTGAGTCTGGCATTCGATTTGCATTACTGCAATCTTAATTTATTCAATTCAATTCAATTTATTTAATAATATGTACATTACAAACAAAATATTTAAGACATACATATAAGGAAGTACATATCAAAATAAAAATATTTAATAAATTAAAAATAACATAAAATCTGGTCAAAGGTGTAGGAGAATCCCGCTTCGGAAAACTCCCTCAGACGCATGGAATATATCAATACCCGAAGCGATTTTGTTCAGCATAGCTGTGGCTCTTCCAATAGGCATAACCATCGGCAGGTTGGTCCTGTATATTGGAATGTGAAACAATCTATGCTGACGATGTCTAACGTAATTATCAGGAACATACAAACCAATGCTCTGCATAATTTCAGGATTATCGATCATACCGCGCAACAATCGATAAAAATATGTAATCATACACACATTCCTTCTAGTCTCTAGACTATTGTAGCCAAGCATACCCTGGAGGAACCGGTATAAACATATTGTAACGAGGCTAAAGAGAATCACGCACTTTTGTCAAGTGACAGTTTTTCGAAGCTAGGCACAATACTACCGAAGGATCTGGAATCACCTCCGACTTTCGAGAAACATCTCCAAAAGTCTGGAAAACGCGAGGAACTTCTCTAAAACGCGGGAAACGTCTCGGAATTTCGATAACAGAATTAGCGAATATAAATACGACACACGGGAGTAAGGAGTGAGTTATTTTCTGCGCGCGTTGACAGCGATAATACAAGCGAAAGTTGGGCGATGGGCAGGGCATGTTGCAAGGCAGGATGCTACAAAATGGACTCGCAGAGTTCTAAAGTGGAGACTTTGGGAGAATAAAAGAGACGTCGGAAGACCTCAAAAGATGGGCCGATGATATAGGTAAGAAATGGCTGCATTTATCAAACAACAAGAAAGGGTATGGAAAAGGCCCATATACAGTAGTGGAGAGATGAAGACTGAAGAAGAAGAAGAAATTTATATGTAAAGTGAAGTGGGACCCAGGGCCGTTCTACGGGTGAAAGCTCCCGTATCGGTTTGGCATTGTTTTAAAGGCCGACGAAGTGACAGCACTCGTGCGACGCTACGAAGTGACAGCACTCGTGCGACGCTACGAAGTGACAGCACTCGTGCGACGCTACGAAGTGACAGCACTCGTGCGACGCTACGAAGAAACTGCCCTAAGCACTTCATTGTCTCTGAAGTGTTGTGAATACAATGTAGGTACAAAGAAAAATAGCAATACATAAAAATATAATCATGAGTAAATAACAAAATATAAACAAAAGCAGAGAAATATAAAGAAAATATAATAACAAAGAAAGTATTTAAATAGATCTTACCTTTAAGGCAGCGCTCGTAAAAATCGCATCGCTCGACCATTTTTTTGTCGACTTTAGTTGTAAAATAGGTCACCACGAAAAGTTCCTTTATTTTAACGTGATAATATATAGCTCACGTCGACCCTGAAGGTCTATTCTAAATATTGGTGAAAGAAATGTTGAAATCGGACGAGTAGTTTCGGAGATCACCTCCGACATCCAAACTTGCAAACTTTACCTTTTTATATATTATTATAGATTACATTCTAAACATTCAGTTACATATTATAATACTCACATAATACTCATTGGCTCACCAATCGGCCGTATTTTGATAATAGCAATATTGCTATTTCTGTATTACTGTGTAACATTATGTCGTCAATTTTGACTTTTTAGTGCATTTCTAATTATTCGAAAGAATCTCATTTCCCATATAAAAAATAATGCTTTTAAATTCCAATCAAAAACAGATATCTCATTAATGACATCTGTGGTTAATTAAGGTGAATGAAAACGCTTTGGATGCCGGTCGCGCTATTATATGATTATTACAACATACAGATGAAACGTTATAAAACTTCCAAAAAATTAACAGATGTGGTATTCTATCATGGGTGGAAATGGTGAACATTGTGTAAAGTGATCACTTAAGCCAGTCGTACGATAGGTCGTAAGCCCTATGAACACCCAAAGCCTTCTTTACCTACTTTCCCATAAAATATAATTTCCTCTTTGTGAGACATCTATAATATATCTTGACGTTTTAAGTGTGGCAGGTTTGAAATTAATGAATGAAGTTGATGGCCATGACGTCATGGCCTGAATTTACATGAATTATAAAATATTGAATTTATGAAAAAACTATATCACTTAGAACTTGAACGTTTTTGGCACATAAAGGTATCGTATCGGCCACGTGCCAGAGACTGCTGGTGGACAATTGAAAATACTGGAATCTAATTAGCGATTTATTAATTACTGTTAATTAATTATTCAATGCAAAAAAGTTCCGAGCGATAATACGAACTAAACTGAACGCTATTTTTAATTTACACTATTTCACTATATATCACTCGTATATGAACTCGATATCATCGCTGGGAATATTCAATTCTCCCACATAGATATCGCTACGGTTGATTTCATCACTCGATTATTTCGCTTCGATTATCTCACGACCGGCCACCCCGGGCGTCGTATCGCGGCTCGCTGCCGACTTCGCGCCGAACGAACTGTCAAACAGACAGCTAAATGCGCCGCGGCTTAGTTCGGTTTATACCCAAATGCTGGTATTTTGTACTTTATAGATGATTCTAGTGTTTAGAAGGTTCTCGTCGCTTTTCGGTTATTCCAGGCATTTATAGAAGTTTCTCGAAGGTTTTAGATAATTGGTAGATCATTCTAGATCCTATTATTCCTATGATTCTGATAATTCGCTATTCTTTCTGCCTGCCATCCAAACCCGTACATAACTCTTTAAAATCATTTTTTTGTTTGACGCTTAATTTCTTGTTAACCTCGCTTTCCCGGAGGGGGGTATTCACATTCCTCAGAGATCGCTTTAAACTCAACAATTATGGAAACGATTTCGTTCCTTTTTTTTGTAACAATAGTGACGAACATTTTGCCCTAAGTATAATATTTAAAAATAATGTTTTTAGTTAGGTGATCATTTAGTTATTGTGCTTATTACTTGTTTCGCTCTAACTAATGCAGTGAGTGGCCCCATACCACAAGCAAACGAGGGAGACAGCTATTCTGCGCTGCATTCGTTGCTTGTTCGCATTACTTCGGATATTCGGTAGCGAAGGGAAAAACTACATTTCCAAATGAAGACTACAATATACACACGTTCACCAGTTTGAAGACTACAAAGTGTACACTACATTTGTAGTACAAACTACATGAAGTGAACTACTTGAAGAACTACAAAAAGTGCTTCTTGAAAAGTGTGCTACTAGAAAATTTTCAAACCATATGGGGGAGGGGAGGTCGTTTCAGTTTCCAAAACAATGTACTACTTAAAGAATTAACGTATTATAATATAGACACGTTATTCCCATAGTAGCCAGCTTTCATATGTAGGAAATATTATATTGAAAAAGACAACAAATCACATAATCTAGTAATCACGTAAAAATCAGGTAATTTGAAGTCAAGGTGACTAAAATAACATACTCGTTCTTAAAGTGTGTGTGTACTTTAAAATAAAATGTACTATTTCAAGTTTGCAATTTAAAATAACTTTGAAGTAAATGTAGTTTGTAGTGTGCACTACACTTCAAAAGGTGTGAAGTGTGCACTTCAATGTACTAGTAATGTGCACTTCAATGTATGTAGTACTACACTGCAGTAGTTAGTACAGAGCGTACCTATTCGGACAAGAGACGTCCGGCGGGAGGTTGGGTTCTTTTTATTATCGTTTATACGAATGGGGTATTTCGATACCCCACTTCAGATCGCGCGGAAGTGTTGGACGCTCGGCGACGAATAGGTTAAATACTAACAAAATTGGTTTTTATTTAACTGAACTCAGGCGGGACCCCCCCCCAGCGTGCCGGCAGCGTGCTACTGCCGTGCTGGATGCGTGATAAGGTATTTTTTAACATTATCAAAGTGTGTTGACACGATAATCGCCACGTCAGCTTATAGCTAGTCACGAATTCAATACGGTGCTCTGCGGAAAGCGATTTTTTGCCATTTTTTCAATATTTTTTTCAATATGCTACGGAGGTTTTGTTTTTAAACGTAACACAGGTCAAGCGAGATCATTAAACCGGCAATATTTATGTAAATGCACAGTCAATATTTTAGATTAAAGTTAAATAATAGTAATAATATGTTTTATTCAAATCTTATTTTTTGTATTGTGTTACATTTCGACCGCCTAACTAGGGATTACCTGTTTGAAGGCACTAGACTATTTACAGAGCAAAAATAATTCAAAAATATAATTAAGTGTACATTACAAGAAATTTTTAAATTAAAAAATATATAATAAATTTAAATTTGATAAAATAATTAAAAACAGAAATGCAGAATTACCGTAAAGGAAGATGTATTTATTTATTTATCTCAATTACAATAATTTAACAAAACAACGTAGTCTTGAAATATTTAACTAGAACTCAAAACTCAATTAAGAACGGCTCATATACCAATATGATTTCAAGTCTTAAGCCATGTATTCACTAGGGGACAAATTGTCCCTCAACAGCACGCGCGGCGTAGAGTCTACGTGACGTTGCAACGTCGTGCACTGTTCCGCCACGTCGCGCACAACATAGCGCGGCATTTCTACGTGCCGTGGCAACGTTGCCATGCGCACGGTACCCGAGCGTACTCACTGCAACATTCCGCGGAGCGTCAGTACCACGTGGTATGTTTACAAGTGAATACGCATGCGCTGTATCTGTCAAGATGACAATGCGGGGAAACGAAATCGTTCTTGAACTGATCGAGCTGTATCGATCGAAGATCGCATAGAATGTCCGTCCTTCTTTCTCTTTGCAGTAAATAATTTCGCATTCTCCTCTTTTTTCTCCTCTTACTTTTCGATAAACTCATTAACATAAACAGACACGCGGCTGTCATCATAATCTCATAGGGCGATATATTTCCGCGACGTCTGGAAAACAATTATTTGCAAAAAGGACCTTGTTTTTAATAATATTCAATTTACTACAGTAAAACCTCGTTAATTTGAAATTGCGACCCAAAAAAACATTTTGAATTGCGCGGAACCCCGTTTTCGCCAAATGAGATACCGCGGCTGTCAACATAACCTCATCGGATGACATTTCCGCGACAAGATATGCGAGTCCCGGTGTGTACACGTCAAATGACCGCGTCATTGTCCCCGAAACATGAGCGTAGATGTTGATGCGACATGCCGAGCGGAATGTTTCGCGATTTGTCCCCTAGTGAATACATGGCTTTAAACGCTAAGCTAACCAACAGTATGACAGAAAAAGGAGCGATGAACCAAAAAGTGAGGAACAAAGTATGGAAAACAATAATTATATAATAATAAATATTAATAATATTAAGCAATAAAACAAAAACAGCGAATCAACACTCACCCGAAAATCACATTGTTATGACAGAAAAATAACCATATGCAAAAAGAGAAATCATCATAAAATATAAAATGACTTCTAAAGGATTTTTTTTTTAATTACAAAATATATAATAAAATTTATAAATAAGCAAAAAATATCGAGAAGAAATACACGGCATTACATTTTAGGGTTTTCTCAGACAGTCCTGTGTCAAGGAGCAACCCACTTAATTCTTTTGTTTTAGAGCACGTGGTCTCATTTTTACTGGATCGTGGATCGATTTTTAACCCATTTTGAGCCCAACCCAATTGAGCTGAAACTTTGCAGGCAGACTCGTGGCGACGTTAAAAATGATCTAAAAAATTTCGTTTAAAATAAATTAATAATTATAGTATAATTTTGGATTTTTCGAAATTTTTTATTACTCCCTTTCGTAGCGTCGCCCGACTCAAGCCCGACGCGTAGGTTAAGCGCCAAACCAGTTTCAACTATTAAATGAGAAAGGGAGTATAATAAAATCTTGGTTTTTATGGGTTACTTTTTTTTATTATTATTTTTGATTTTTTTACTTTAAACCTTTTTTTATGTTAGGTTTATAAAAAAATCCTTGTAACTCTTGTACTGTAAAAGCCCTTTAGGGCGTTAATAAATGAATGAATAAACACTAACTTGTTAAAACCATTGAACACCATAATCGTAGTGCTGCTCGCACACTAACACCTTCCCAAAATAATCTTCACATGCGTGTTAGTCTAACCAAAGGCAAACATGTACTAAGTAGTGATGGGTCCGCTCTGTACTCACTACTACAATGTAGTACTACACTACATTGAAGTACACACTTCGCACATTTTGATGTGTAGTGCACACTACAAACTACAAACACCAAAGTTATTGAAAGTATAAACTTCAAATAGTACACTTCATTTCAAAGCGAACACTACAAAGTACATACACTTCAAAGTTATCGAAAGTATGAGAAACACATTCTAAATAGTGTATTTTTTACGTGAAATTTTTGGAAAGTTGATGTAGATATATGAAGAATTTTCTGGAATCTGTAACAACCCCCCCCCCCATGGTTTGAAAATTTTTTGGAATCGAACGAAGAAATCTGTCTGGCGTCCTTTTTCCTTTTTCTCTTTTTGTCCTTTTTTATTTGGGAAAAATACTTCATTTCATGTATAAATTTACTTCACTATTACTTCATTTCATTACTTCACTTCATTATTATTACAATTACTTCATTTCATTACTTCACTTCATTAATACTACAATTACTTCATTACTTCACTTCATTTACTTCACTTCATTTCGTAGTACTACAATTGCTTCACTTCAAGTAGTTTTTACTACAATTGTAGTGTACACTTTGTAGTCTTCAAACTGGTGAACGTGTGTGTGTTGTAGCCTTCATTTTGAAATGAAGTTTTTCCCTTCGCTAGTACTAAGGTTCCCACCAAAATAGATCAAGAATTTAAGTGGAACAGGGTGGGGTGAACACCCTCTTTAGTCCCCGTGTGTAGTGGTTTTTGCATGCTAGTGTAGTGGTTGTCCTGACCATGGTCGGGTACGTCTCGAAACCGGTAGACGAAAAATCTCAGTGAGTGATCGTATAGTAATATAACTAACATTTTATTACAAACTTCCTTTGTTTTATTTTTTACTAAATCTAGACCGCATTCAAAAGAATGTGCGCAAAAAATATGTGTGTTGTTTCGATGCAAAAATGAACACAAAAGTGTCTTGTGAGTAAGTTACCCTTTTTAAACTATAAAAAACTAACCCATAAAAACCAAGTTTTTATTTTAGTCCCTTTCTTTGTAAATAAATTAATCATGTAATTAAATAATTGATTGACTGAAAATGAAACATGTCTAGACAAATATCTATGTCAAAAATCTCTAAAAATATCTCTTTATTATTTGATTTCTTCCCAAAAAACCGAATTTTGCTGTCGTCTGTGAACCAATTGTCATAAATTTTCGAAATTATACCTATTATACCTACTGACGTAGTAATTAAAATTTTAAATATTCCGTGACGATCGTAATCAATCTTTTGGAATGATTCCAATTTGAAAAAACCGTTAAAATTTTTAAAAATCCAAAATTATACTATAATTTTTAATCTTTTTTAACAAAAATTTGACAGATCTTCTTGATCGTCGCTACAAGTCTACTTGCAAAGTTTCAGCTCGATTGGATCACGGAAAAAGGGTTAAAAATCGATCCAAAGTTTTTTCGGCAAGCAAACAAGCAAGCAGACGCCACGAGTTAAAAGAAAGGAAGTAAAAATTTATATTTATTTGGAATATCATATCGAGGCTTGTAATACGGGCTTGCCAGGCAACTTTCCCCCCGCTTTCTTCTTACCGGACAAAGCTAGGGAATGGTCTTTTGATTGCGGTCGACCTGCAGCTAGCATATTTTTATTTATATATATATTTTTTATTTATCTTAATAATTTAGTTCCACACATAATGTTGTGTGGGCTAATACATGATTTCACTTGGACATGTTGCATTCCATCTAATCATTTAAAAGTTTTTATAATATAATTTCTGCACTTCAGGTTAAACCTCCTTATATTCTTCATGTTTTGAATTTCCTTTTGCAGGTTATCGAAGATTTTTATACCTTTATACATCATACAATTTTGTGAGGTGTTTTTCTTTTTCTTTGGTAGTCTTAAGTTGTCGCTTCCTCTTGTATTGTAGGAATGAAAATCCTTATTCATCTTCATCCTGTCATCAAAGTATTTGGGTACTAATCCGTGTTTAATTTTAAATAATTGGACCGTTAAATTATATACTATTCTGTGATTTACATATAACTTATTGTTTCAGATATTCTTTCTCTCGGTCTTTGCTTCCTTTCCAGAGATATGAAGAAGAGCCTTACCGTCTGATTTGGCAGCTGGAGGTTTCCTGGTGGCCCAGTTGGTTCTGATGGACCTGGAGCCCAGCCACTGGCCGTTCATGGCCGCGATGGCTGACTCCGCTTCCTGAAACCAGCGTAATACAATGGTTATTGAAGGAAAACTACAAGAAAAAATAGAATGAATCGCGCACTGATTGCAAGACTCTGGAAGAGTCGACAAATATCTAGGATGCCTAGAACAGCCTAGAAGCGACCGGAACCTTCTCTAAAACACTAGAAATGAAAATAATCTTCTAGGGAGTTCGAAAGAACAGTTCGAAAGCGTATGTAAGGCACAACCGCGCCGCGCAATTAAGTTTGTTTTGACGTTCCGATCGGTGCGAAGCCAGCCGCGAACGACGGCCGGTATGGTCAGTCATTAACTTCGGGGCGATAGATATCGAGCGAGTTCTCACCGATAGTGGCGAAATAAATAAGTGCGACTTCTTTGGTTTGTTTTTATTTTAATTTTCTAACTCTACACCACGTGCACTCTACTTTACAGAATACTGTTTACTGTATTTCTTATTGTTTTCTTCTTTTCTGTATTATTATTTTTCTTTATGTATAATTATTTACGTATTTTTTCTTTTAAATAAAGACATATCTAAAGGCAGGGTCAGTGAACGGCTTTGTTCTAGCGGCTATGCCGATTGCCAACGGTTTATACGACCTGCTTGTTAGTTGAAAAAAATGTCAACCTGGAGTTGACTGAGTAGGACCGATATGGAAGCTTTTGCTCTAAGAACGGTCCTGGTTAAGCGGTGGGTACCAAGTGCGACTTCTATTGAATGTTATCACTAGTGACAAGTAAAGCGTTACCCAGCGAAGGAGTTGATACTATATATATATATATATATAATATATTATATATATATATATATATATATATATATATATATATAAAACAGCCTTGTATTTGAAAAGTATATGACAAATGAATGGCTGATTTTATTAATATTTTTCCTTTACAGGTATTATCAAATCGCTTCATTTAGGATAAAATTCTTTTACAACCTAATATTTTTTGACATAATCAATAAAATACATGTTGAACATTATTTTTGTTAAATAAGTTTTTTTCTTAATTAAAGTTATCCAGAAATATTAGAAACCTTAATTCAATATACTTTCATTATCAATTTACCTTTTTACTATGTACCTATGTACCTATATATTAAAACAAGGAATAAGAACTGCGGCTCCCTCATGAGACTCGAGAGTTTCTCTTCACTGATGAGGTCTACATGACTGCTAAGTATTTTAAAAAATGTTTAAAATGATATGTTATATATAAGAACTGTATTTGTACCATAAATTAAATAATAAAAAATATATATAAGCCTAATTTATTCAATTTGACATATTCTAATGTCAAAGTTGAATCTGCTGAATGATATCAATTAGTTCCGTAAACCGAGTGACTGATGTTACCTGTGATAAAAATTGTCAACCTGGCCAGGGTCAATATGTCGTTTCGTTCACAAAACGACCCTAGGAGTGTGACGACGGTGAGAATGATCAAACCATTCACGGTTTACGTTGTCGTTGTGTCGCGTCCAAGGAACTACATATTTTTTAGTAAATGTACGCGACATACGACAAGGGAGGGGGCACTTACAATCTTGTATGCTAGCGAATAACACGGCTTGTCCATTAGCACGCGCGATGTCGCCAGAGCTTCGCGGAGCATTGCGCCGTACAGAAGTTAACAGGTCACCCACAGGGTCGTGAGAGAAGGTCGCGCATCCCTCTGCATACCGCGATCGGAAACGCCCGTAGGGAACCATATAGTCTACTCATGTAACCGCAAGGAATTGGCTATTTTTAGCACTGATGATGGTGATGAAAATGAAATGAGAATGAAAATTTTGGCGGCTTGTTAAAGATTGAAAAAAAACGACCAATATGATTTTAGTTGCTTTCTTAAGGGAGAATACCTACCTATAAAGCGCGAAAAAGGGTAATTTTTGTGATTTTTTTTAAAGAAAACCCATACGAATCATGGTATTGGTATCATTTCTACATGAGATTACATACTTATAATAATATGTTATTTTTTTTAATTAAAAAATATTCAACATTGGCGGAAAATTCTTGGGTTCTGTCGACTGCCGAAAAAAAAGGTCCTCCGCGGTGACCACTCCCATTTCATCTGTAATCATCACAATAAAAAAAAAAAACAATAAGATTATCAAAATTGACTCTATAATTTAGTCTTTGATGTAGAAGTTTTTGAAAATATAGATTTTTGACAAAATGGCGAACGTTAAAATTTAAAATGGCGTTTTTTAGAGAAAATTTCGGGTTTATTTTGCCGATAAAAAACTAACTATAAAAGTAAAAAAAAGAATAGATAATTATATATAGAATAACCACTAGAAATTTCAAGTTGATCGGTTCCGTGGTTGGCGAAATATTTTGGTCACCGATTTTAAAAACATGGTTTCGAGTTAAACGCTTGAAAATTGAGCAGTGAATAAATTGCGAAATCTTTCAACTTACATAAAATCATCGATTCCAGGTCCATAATTTAAATCCTCCACTTTGCTTAGAATTCCCATATCATCGAGCACTCTTCATAAACATAATAGAAACAGGTCTCACATTTCTACAATGAAAGAGCCCTACCGGCAGCCAGCTTTCTTCTTACCGGCTCACCGTTACCGATGTTCACGATCAGTTTACCCAAATAAATTGCCTCCTACTACCTCAGAACCTCTGTATGGTATTGTTTATCATTTATTCATAAGTACAACCGGCATTTGTTTTAAATTTGACAACCGGAAAGATTGATTGCACGTGCATGTGCTATCCAGGGTTTCAACGTCCGATAATCTTTTCCTGCATTATGAGTTACAGGATCTCATACTTCTCTGGAAGCCTCATCCCATGTTCAAGGTATTGAAGCTTTCGTATTATAAAAGTTTTAATCACTTATTGTTATTTATTCATCCAAACCATAACATCTTCATTGGCAACTCTGTCCACCCAGCTTATTTTTAGTAATATTCTACAGATCCACATCTGGAAGGATAATCGAAATCCGCCGGTTAATTTATTTTTAACAATAACGTTTTTACAGTTCTTAAAATATTTCAAACTAGCTGTGCCCGCGCGGCTTCGCACGCGTTGATTTTTATCATGTTTGGATGGTCATAGAACTTTCGCGAACCGTCTAGAACATTCTCCTTCTAGAACTTTATATACGAATAAGGCCTTTCTTGAATTTTTAGTTTTTTTTTATTTAAGTGCATCCCACAGATTACTATTTAATCCTCCGGCTGTTATGGATCCGTTTATATGCTCCATTTTTGTAATCCGTCGTTATGCTTTTCAAATTTGTTTATTTATTGTAGTCAATTGTCGATGTATAAGTAAAACGTTTTAGTTCGGGTAATATTGATAAGGTACATGATTTACTTCTTGCCAGATGCATTCAATCAATTTTATTATTTACTTTCTCATGATGAATGACATTAGCATGCTCTTTACAGCAAAGTGCGTACACACATGCCACTAATAAGCAAGGGTTAAAAATGGTCAATACTGCGTATACTCACGTGCCACTAATAAGTATGTGCATCAGTACCTTAACAATGTTTAAATTTATCAGATGTTCAATTATTTTCGAACACGGAAATCGAACATGTCCCTAATTTCCCTGCCCTTCCAGGCTGCTGCCTGCTTGGGACGGGTCTTGCGAAGCCTCCTTTGTATTTTTAAATAACCTGCCCTCCTTTATTTCGCTCAGAGGGATAATTACAAGACTTAAACTAATTAACTCCCCAATCTTTTTACAGGAATCATCCCTTATCATAACTTTACACCCAAAGGGAAGAAAGCCCGCGGACAGGAAGGTCTAAAATAACGTTTTTACGGGAATCAAGAGCGGGTTCCCGGGATAATAATTATAACTCCGCAGCCAATTAGGGCAAAGCCAACATAAACCGCTCTTCCAGCTTTCGGAGGTCAGAGGCGTTTCGCGCTTCTCGAACCTGAATATTAAATAGTACGGTTAAAGGAAAAGATACTGGCTGTTGTAATTCCATGAAGAGGTTTCTTCACCACGACTGATCCTTAAAACTGGGCACGACAAATTAGGAATGTAACTGAATGGATCTTAAAGAATAACGGAACATTCCTTTTGTTAGTATATCCAGTGACTTTGTTGAAATCCGTCAGAAAAATAACAAGCGTGACTACGCGACAGAATGAGAAACACCACAATCAGAAAAATGTGTGATATCCAAAATATTGTCAGATAGGGGAGACAAAGGAGAAGATATTGGAGAGAACATGTAGATATAACGGACCCCCAAAGCCTACTGCACCTTGCCCTACATGGGAAATCAAAGGGAAGAAGGATGCTCAGAAGACCTCCCAAAATATGGAAAGACAGGCGGGAGTTCACATCACGAGAGGCGTCTAACTCTGCACAAATAGGCTCTAGTGGCCTTCAGCTAGTATTAGAAGAAATATAGTACTTCATTTCATCTCCCACCGCCATGAACCTGTGACAATATAGTGTATAGGTTCTCCTACACTATTTTTCATACACAGGTATAACATAGCTAGTCCATAATACTTTTCAGATAGATTTTTGTCTAAATTATGTGTCGGAAATGTTCTAACATAAACGTCCTGGTACATAACACCGCCCCCCTTAATGGTCTTTACAACACTCATATTGGGATTACCAGTAGTGGTGTATCTTGGTTGTAGCCTTTTTTGTAGTTTTACTAATGATTTGCTCGGGTTAATAAGACATACAGGTTTAATCCTCTGGGATTGCATTTCGGGAGAAACCACGGATAAAAGCGAATAGAAATTTAGCGTCGCTTCCTTTTACAAGGTAGATTTTCGACCATCCCCGCGGGCGATGGTGGTCGCTGGGTTGGTACATAACACCGCCCCCCTAAATGTATCGCCACAACATTGCACCCCGGGGAGTTAACCTGGTTACAGGGTGAATAAATATTGTCTCAGGAATACAGTGGCGCCTCGTTGAACACCGCCGAACCGCCTACGCTAAAAGTATTATCACATTCAACCCTTTGCAACAACCAGAAATTTAATATGTGCCATTGTTTGGTTCTCTCGGTAATTTGCCATTTTGAAACTCAAAATTAAATATAATTTGTAAAAATGTAAGTACATTGATTCACCATTTAAAATACAGGAAAAACTGTGTGTAGAAAATTTTTGATTGAAAACATTTAAGGTGTTAAGTAGCAATAATTATTCCGAATTTGTGAATCATATTTTGGGTATGGATGATTATTTTGGTAAACAAAGGATAAGGGTTAACAAATTATACAGAATTAACATTTGATAAATAAGAAATTATGTAAATAAAAAAAAGTGTTAATAGTAAACTGAATATTATTAATTACCACGTTCTTTTTACAAATACGATTCTTTTTTTCATATTAGTACTTAATTATTTATTCATTTCCCATATATTATTTTGATTGTCTATACTTGGATTTTTTATTTTTTATTTGTTAGTTAGTATACATTGTTTGCTGACGAAGGGACCATCGGCTCTGAAACATGTTAATATTTTCAATTTCGCATTTCGTTGCATACTAAAATTTCACTTTAATTACTAACGTCATGGTCTCGTATTTCTGATACATGTTACAATAAAAAAATTCCCTCAGCGCGCCAATAAAAGATCATATCAATAAGTTAACAAACAATTATCAATTTTAAATACTTGCAGTTGTTTTAATAACTAATTACAATTGCCAAATAAAAATATTTGAACAAATAAAAATGGATGTAACGCATGTTAATTGATCAAATTCTTACAGAAACATTATATTTTGTCTCTATTTCCAATGAAATAACAATATTTTCCTAGCGCATATAAAACCCGCGTTTAATACCAAATAAACATAGATTTTTTCTAAATTAAAAAATTTATCAGAATAAAGTGCAATATGGGTAAAATATTATCTTGTGGAGATTACAACACATTTTGGATAGCAAAGAGATCCCAAAGATCCTCATTTAAAATCAACATTATCCTAACGTATCCGAATAACGTCTGTCTAAGTAAGAATGAGAGTGACAGACGGCATGGAAGAACGAGAGAGCGAGTGCTATATCTTTCTTATTCCGTAGCCACCGTGACGTCAACAGTACTCCTATTGTATTATCCTATTGTCATCTGTAATAATTGTAAAGCTACTGATACACATGCTTATTAGTGGCACGTGAGCATGCGCAGTATCGACCTTCTTTAGGCCTTGCTTATTAGTGGCATGTGTGTACGATTTATGTGCATGCCACTAAGTGGCATACCACTAATAAGCATGTGTATATGTAGCTTAAACCAATAAAGATCTGGAAGCCACGAAAACGAGTTTCATTGAGGTTCCGAGCATCGAGGTTCTTCACCACATTAAACATTACAAAATCGAAACAGGAAAGAACATTACAACAACAATATTTAAAATTCAAAAAGTTTCATCACTTTTCATCAAATGATACTAAAATTCTGAAAATCCTCGATATATACCTGAAATGGATCTATGGAGTAAGCCCCATCTATAGAAAACAATGAATATGTATGCATATTAGATTTAATTAATTCAGTATTCCTGAATAATTTCGTTTCAAAGAAATAATGTTTAATAATTACTTGTTTAAAATATTTACACTGAAGCTTCTAATAACAATGTAAATTTTTTTTTGTATTTATTTAGTTTGCGAAGAATATAAATACAATAATATCAAACAGAATAAAATAACACAATTTGAGCTAAATATAATCACCGCCTTATATTCACGTTAATCATTAAGTGGCGTGGATGTAATAAACTATCTTATCTCTACTTGAATTTTATTATAATCTTGGACTGCCATAAACTGATTTAGATGATCTCGTGTAATATACCGAGACAAACGAGACATCACGAAGTGTCCTTTATAGGGACCCACAGGAATAACTATGCATTAAATTCATCGTTGACACGCATGCATCTCTTTGGAAACAAATTCTCGGAATTCGTAGACATTTTTCGTTATAGAAGCACACCCGAATTAAAGATTTACTTAGACTCAGAATATACCCATATAATTAATTACAGTTTAATGAACTAAATTTTTATTTACGTTTTGTTCCTCACGAATTAAATAAATTTATTTATTTTAAAGTGTCTTAATTATTGTTCATTTCCCTTTCAAATGTGTTTTAGTTTTATCCTTTATATATATGTTTTTGTTTATTTTATGTGCTTATCTGGTATATTGATTTCATCATTATATATTGATTGTATATTGATATCATCCTTGTTTTACTTTATTATTAATTTGTTGAAGGTTTCTAATTATTTCTGTTTGCTTGTGTACTAATCGTCGTTTTATATGTATTGTTAATTTATCTTAAAAATGTTTTATTTCTATCATTGTTTTTAAATTATTTACTTTAAAACGTGTTTTGTGTTAGGTATGTAAAAATCCTTGTAACTTTCTTGTACTGTAAAAGCTCACTATGGCGTTGATTAAAAAATAAATAATCTTAATGTATCTGGATTGACGTCTGTCTGAGCGCATGAAAGGGATGGGAAAAGAGAGAGACAAAGGGGCGCGCTGTGCGGGCGTGCGGCTATTGGACGTAGATGTGCAAAAAGCATCCAACCCAAAATACGCGGAACTGAGAAAATTGCTTCTAAAAATTTGAACTTATTTTTATATACCTGATACGTTGATATTTAATTAATTATATCATATTTTTTACGAATGGCTCACTGGAGGTATGTTTTTTTACTGTAATTATAAGAAAAAGAAACTTTTATTTACAAAGGTATGACGCTATTTACGGGTTGGATTCTTTTTAAAAAATATATATATGTTCGAAAAAAAGTAACTATTTTTTGTATGTGGATTCTATGGATCTATGAATTTGATAAAGCAGCAAGTAAAAAGAAATACATTCTGGTATATATACGCTCATTCAACCGGCTTCCAGATCTTTCTGAAACTTTGGTTGGTTTGCAATTCTTTATTACTATACTGTGTGTTTCTTTTAATACACATTATTATTATGAATTTATCAATTTCGGAACAAAGTTATGTGAATTATTAAACATTTTTTTATGAATCAATTAGAAAGGACATACATAAAAATCTAATTAACGAAATAATATTTTTGCTTTCGGGATTCGAACCAGTGGACCTCCATTCTATCCGGGGATGGCGCGTTATCCAATTTCGCCACGTCAGCTTGGTAAGTCAACGAAAAATGTTCGATTATTTATTGAATTGGCGTTAACTTTGTGGAATGACATTACAATTATATATAAATAGATCACTTGTCTAAGACCACTAATGAGTTTAAGACTACATGACTAGTTTCGACAACTACCGATGTTGTCATCAACGAGTGATGATATAAACTGTTTATATCATCAATAAAATCAATAAAATCAAAACATAAGAACTATGCATAATTTTATAATTTAATTTTTTATTTAATTTTCTATTTATTTTCTTTACATTTCGTAATATCTAGTCCCACAAAAAGTCTAAAAACACGTTTATCTATAAGTTCATTTTTAAAATTGAATTTTAAACTATTATTTATTTTATTCACTTTATAAACGGAAGAGATAAAAACAAAAACTATTTAAGTACAAAAACAAAGTAAAAGAAATTGTAAGTACAAAGTTAAAAGCTTAAAGCAAATTACGAAAAGAAAAAGAAAAAATATATATACATACACACCACTAATTATTCATTGCCATTATCATAATAATACACTTCACATGATTTTAATATTAATACATTTCATATATTAGGTCCTTACATATGAAATTGGCGTTTTGCCGTACTGGCAAATTTGATCTCAAATATCTTCTCTTTGGTTAGGAATTCCAAATCCAAATTCATACAGCTATTTACTCATGTATTTGTGTTTTGAAAATTATAATTCATTTGTTCTTTCCTCAATTGTTTTATTCTTTGCGTCACTCAGTTTACAAAATGAAAAACTTGAAATATCGCGTTATTTACGAGTACGAGTTCCACCGTGGCACTAGTGCTGCAGAAACGGCTCGAAGGATTAATGATGTGTACGGCGACGGTGCCGCTAAAGAAAACACAGTGCGTTTTTGGTTCCAACGTTTTCGTTCTGGAAATTTCGACCTGCAGAACAAGCCCCGTGGACGGCCGGAGACCAAAGTTGATAATGAAGGATTGAAGGCTATTGTGGAAGCGGATCCATCGCAAACCACATCCGAGTTAGCTGCAGGCTGCGGTGTTAGTGATAAAACTGTTTTAATCCACTTGAAGCAAATTGGTAAGGTGAAAAAGCTTGAAAAGTGGGTACCTCACGAATTGAGTGAAGCAAATCAACAAACGCGCGTGGACTGCTGCGTTGCATTACTCAACCGGCACAATAATGAAGGGATTTTAAATCGAATCATTACCTGTGATGAAAAGTGGATCCTGTACGATAATCGGAAGCGCTCATCGCAATGGCTGAACCCTGCCGAACCAGCCAAACCATGCCCCAAGCGAAAATTGACTCCAAAACAGTTACTTGTGAGCGTTTGGTGGACTAGTGCTGGTGTCGTTTACTACAGCTTTCTTAAATCTGGCCAGACGATTACGGCAGATGTCTATTGTCAGCAACTGCAAACCATGATGGAAAAGCTAGCTGTTAAACAACTGAGGCTGGTTAATCGCTCTAGGCCACTGCTGCTTCATGATAACGCTAGACCACACACTGCACAACAGACGGCTACCAAATTAGAGGAGCTTCAATTGGAATGTCTAAGACATCCACCGTACTCTCCGGACCTTGCCCCAACAGATTACCATTTTTTTCGAAATTTGGATAACTTCTTGCAAATGAAAAAATTCAACTCCGATGGGGCAGTCCAAACCGCCTTCAAAGATTTTATTGATTCCCGTCCGAATGGTTTTTTTTGTAAAGGGATCGATGAACTACCTATGAGATGACAAAAGTGAATAGATAGCAATGGTACATACTTTGATTAAATAAATATATTATAATAAAAAAAAATCGGCTTTATGTTCCTCCCATACTAAACGCCAATTTCATATGTAAGGACCTAATATAACTTATGTCATTTACTAATAACCACTTTTTAAGTTCTGACACTGATTTTGGAGTTTTTAGGCCTGTGGGAAAGGTACTTTGTATTTTGTTCAAGAACATTGGAACTCGATATTCAAGTGTCCTCGGACCATATTTGTTTGTTATTCTTGGAATTGTTAAAATTTGATTTGTAGCCCATCTTGTGTTTCTGCCCTGATCAACTACCTTTTTGTAAATTAAACTTTCGTGATTTTCTTTTATCAGCAGAAGTAGAACTAAAAAGAATTTAATATTTCTCAAAACTTTTAATTATAGATAACCAAACCGATATATGAACAACATATAATAAATGGACTATCTTCCCTCCAAAGCAAGTCTTTTCAGTTGTTAACTGAAGAGTCTGGCATGGCTAAACATGGAAAGAAGTACGTTTCATAGAATGAGATCATTATTTTTTAACGGTGACCTAAGCCTGTAACGTAGAATGCCTATGGTTCGATGTTATATTTTTGCCATCATTTTATATGAAGAACTAATTCGAAAAGTCTAGGTTTTAAAGATGTGGCTCTACAGACGCTTATTGAAAGTTTCCTGGGTGGATAAAGAGAGGAGAAAAGAGGCCCAGAAGTACTGCGGACTATCGAGACAAGAAAGCTGGAGAGAAAATGAGAGGACCATAATATAGTCTAAACCAGAGGAAAATAAATAAGTGGTAAAGGAAGCGTACAAGACGCCGCATTTGGGGGCCACATGAGCTTAAGTACTGACTTATGGTAGAGAAAGTAAAAAAAAGTTTCTAAGATATATCTACATGAAAGAGTACGGGCATTATCCTTGGCTCTACCCAACCGAGTTCCTCCAGGGTAAGCTTGACTACAACAGTTTAGAAACTAGAAGGAATGTGTATTTGATTACGCATTTTTATCCATTGTTGCGCGGTATGATCGATAATCCTGAAATTATGCAGAGCATTGGTTTGTATGTTCCCAATAATTGCCTAAGGCAACGTCAGCATAGATTATTTCACATTCCAATATACAGGACCAACCTGCCAATGGTTATGCCTGTTGGAAGAGCTACTGATATGCTGAACAGTATTACTCTGGACATTGATCTGCTCCATGTCTCTGAGAGGGTTTTCCGAAGCAGGATTCTCCTACACCTTTGATATAAATGAATTTATATTCGTTTGATATTTTGTTGTTTGTATATTTTCTCACTTGTTTATAATATTTAAGAATTAAACACGTGTTAGTAATGTAAATGTTTTATTAAAAATAAATAAACTTAATTAAAAAAAGAATGAAAAATTGAATGGTTGCGTAATTAGAGGGGCTGGTATAAGTGTGACTCGACTGCGTTAATAATCGAGGTAAATAAAATCGTAATCGCCAGAATGATCGCCGACCTCCGATAGGAGATGGCACCGTAAGAAGAAGAAGAAGATTGAAGATTTACTGAAGACTAAAATTATTTATTTCCTTTGTGTCGCTAGAAAGTCCATTACAGAAGTCATCAGCTGTAAATAGGAATTCTTGCCTTTCTCTATTTGTTCTCGGTATATTAATCAATCAATCACTCAATCACTCAATCACTCAATCAGTCAATCTGTTTGTCAACCGGTTTTAATCATTTCAATTCACTGTCTTCAATTGTCAATCTCTTTAAATTGCTTACTATCGATTTGTATTGTATAAAATGATTTTATTTTTTGTTATTTTTACTATGTACGTGCTTTCAAAGTTATAATTATTTGGCGTACATAAAATAAACAGCGCATCACTTCTCAGAGCGCAATTGCCAGAGTGCAATGAAATGCAAAAAAAAAAACCTATTTGAACCCCAGGAAGCGCAAAACGAACCAGATTTTACATTTTTCAAATCATTTTCCAGCATCGTGTTGCATAGTTTAAGGCCTAGGTGTCTAAATTTTCTTTGAAGAAACGTGTTTCCCCTCTCGGGACTTGAAAATAATATTTGTTTCTGCGTGTGGGTATTGTGTTTTGAGTTTCTGCGAAGTATATTTCAATCACTGCCAAGTGTGAAGTCAAGAAGTAAAAGATCGAATAGAGATGGCAAGAACTGCGTTTGTCAGAATGAGACCGCTTTCGCCCTTCTCTTATATGGGGTGGAGGCGTAGCTCTAAATGTCGGCCAATTGAGGACATGATCGTGGAAGCGAGATTGAGATGGTCGGGACATGTGTTACGCATGGGCGATCACAGACTTCCGAAGCGGGTCTTATATGGGGAGATAGGAGGCAAGTGAAAGGACGGAGGATAGAAGAAAAGGTATAAAGACTGTCTCCGAGAATCGCTGAGCCTATGTGGAGCACCCGAGAATTGGGAGCAGCTGGCACAAGATCGTGTGAGCTGGGGGAGAGTTTGCTCTCGGGCTGATGGTGTTGCGGCGGCCAGACGAGTAAAAAATGAGCAGCGAGCCGCAACCATGCGTCAACGGGACCGACCAACGCAAGTGACGGCTTCCTATGCAAGTTTGCGGGAGAGAGTGTGCCTCTCGAATAGGGCTATTTTCCCATCACAACAACTAAGTCAGAATGGCGAGGGGATTCTCGATCACGAGGCCCGGCTACAACGACAAGGAGGCGTGGACACTAAACCTAAAATTAATCCATAAACTCGACGCTTTTGAGATGAGGCTCTATTGAATGTTTCCTGGGTGGATAGAGTGACGAATGTTGAAGTTCTCTGGCGTATGGAAAAAAACCGAAAGGTGCTAGACTATAAAGACAAGAAAGCTCGAGTTTCTCGGACATATTATGAGAGGACCACGATATAGTCTAAACCGGGGGAAAATAAGTGGTAAAAAAAGTATTGAAAGACGCCACATCTCACGGTTGCGTAACTTGAGGGACTGGTATAAGTATAACTGGATTGAGCTATTCTGTGCGGCGGTAAATAAAGTCGTAATCGCCAGAATGATCGCCGACCTCCGATAGGAGATGGCACCTTACTATTGATATTAATAAGACCGTGGTTGCTTGAACATTTTCGACTCATTATCAAGGCAGAAATCCACCTGCAAAGTTTTTGCTACTAGCTATTATACAGCCTGTATAGGGTGTGGTGGAAGTGTGTTGTGCGAGAGTCTTAGACAGCGCGTATTCCTTCTGATTCTCACGGGTAGTTGCAGTTTTGTGCTACACCCTGTGAATGATAAGGGGGCGATCATTGGAACTGTGCTGTGTAAATAGGCCAGCTCCAGGGAGATAAATCTCCGTGCAAATAACAATCGTGTTTAAAAAAAAAGTCAATCAGGATAAATGTCAGACCAAAAACCACCCAAGAATAACATCTTACCAGATGGCTAGATCTTGGATCTCTTGCACGAACAGCGGTGTTCCTCCCGTGCGATTATTTATCTTAAGGGGTTATATACAGTTAGAATTTTCAAAAAATCGTTTTTTTTTATTTAAATTTCGTAATGTACACATATTTAAGTAAACACACAGAAAATTTCAATTCAATCCGGCGATTATTTTCAAAGTTACGCGCATATTTGTAAGTACGTGGCGAGGCCGGCGCGTCAGCTCTCACCTAGAGAGCAGTCCCTTTAATTTTTACCTACCTATTGTAAACGCTGTACCTTTTATTTACCTGTCCATTGTAAACGTTCCCTTCTAATGTATTCAGATGAATAAAGTGAATGTTTGGCCCTGGAATAGACGACTCAAGTTGAAAAAAATGTTTTTTACTCTATGTAAAGCGCTTTTGACACTTTATAGCCGTTTTTCTCAAAACTTTCTCTTTAACATCGGTGACAAAGATTTCTCGGAAAGTATATTTTCTTTTTTAGTAATTAATCGAAGGTTTTTTCTCACCGATAAATATATTTTTTTTTATAAACTATTTAAGACCAAAATTTTGGTCAAAAATCGATTTTTTTTTGAGAAGTGGCCATTTTGTCAAAAAAAAATATTTTGCTTATTCCTTTGATTAATTACTATATAATACATTACTTAGACGAAATCCGTTTGGTTTTTTCATTTTCGATGATCCAGTCCAGAGACATGGTTGTCACCGCAAGATGCCTCTTTTGAGAGGAGCTCCTGGAGATCAGCTATAGCAGCTTTCAAAATTATTATTTTACAAATACAAAAATGTTAAAATTCAGATAAAAGTAACCGTAATATGAGTACAAATTTTCACATTAATAAATTTAAAAGTCTTCGCAGAAAAAAATCGCTTATTTTTGGCCCCCTGACTGTATATAACCCCTTAATTTCCTGAATTCGATAGGCGCGCTGTTCTCTTGCACTTGTAGGTAATGCGACTGTACGATGATGAACGTCTCGCCACCGTCGCACGCGGGTCGGATATTAGAAAGAAAGATTTCCCTTTCCAATCGCCGCCGATTAATGATTGACCGCAAATGACACCCGAGATACACTGGGCCAAAGCTAACTACGACACAGTGGACACATGGTACTTGCGGTTTCCTGGTACGTCGGGTGCCGCTTCAATCGAGATTCTCCTGGCTTCGTCGAATCCGGAACAGTTGCTGTGTCTCTTCCGAAAGGCTAAAACGAACCGATCTTGAACACACGAAGAGGAATGTCCATTCTCACCGAAAAAACGACACCTGACAACCTTTTCAACTGTCACTGGACAGATTTTTAAAAATTCGAATCCTGGCTAGCGATTGGCGCGGAATATATCGGGTGATAGTCCGACCAACAAAAATCGCGGCCCGCGCGTATATTCTATTCTATTCAATTTATATTATACATTGCGTACTGGCGTGAGCGGATCAAGACACAGAGGTTTGATTCAAAATTAGCGGAAATACACAAATCACAATGCGATGCGTAAAAATTTACCTTGATACATCGGGTACCAACACTGATGTATGGAAGCGATGCCTGGAGCTGGCAGAAGAGGAACGAAAGTAGATTGAATGCAGTGCAGATGAGATCCCTCAGACGCACGTGTGGCAAATCAATTTATGATAGGGTAATAAAGAATGCAGATGTTAGGAATGAACGTAAAGATGATCTTATCATAATTAATAGAATTAAAAAAGGTTTGGGCATGTTGAGCGAATGAATGAGGAAAGAATGGTAAGAAAGATATATAATGCAAATGTTGATGGCGCCAGAAAGAGAGGGCGACCGCGGAAGACGTGGCACGACCAGATCAACTAGATACTGGAAGATGGTCCCGTTAGAAGCCTCAACAACCGGAAAACTTGCATGCGAAGATGTATGAATGTTTAGTTTCAGTTTCAGTGCCGATAAATCGGCGTTTATTAGCTCAGTAACTTTTATAACAGCTTGCATCAAAACATAATTAAGGTTAAGAATATTTACAGAGTTTATGAATAAGATAGCAACAAATACAATATACAATTTTTTGTATGCAGGCCTTTATCGTTACCTACCTCGCTAGGTACATAAAAATACCTGTTCTGAGGTAAGTAGCCATTCCATTCATTGAGACTCCATTTAAATATTTAATTTTAAGGTTAGAAGAATAAATGAAAAATAAAGTAAAGTAATTTAGAGTAAAAAGTATATAAAGTAAATAAGAAAAAAGAAATTAAGTAAATAAGAATAAAAATATAAGTAAAGTTTAAGCGCCCTTGAAGTGAGTTTTCGCCGAAACGGCGCTATATAAGTTATCCAATTATTATTATTAAAATAAATTAAGTAAAAAGTATATACATATATGAACAAACAAAAGTGTAAATAAGTAAATTAAAGTAAATTAATTCCAAGGTTGATAATATAAGAACAAAGTATAGAGTAAATGTAGAGGCGAGAGTTGTATGTCAGGACAGAAGAGTGTGGCGCTCTATCCTCTCTGCCTACCCCCACGGGGAAACGGCGTGATGGTAAGTAAGCAGGTAAGTATGTTTTAATTTCAGAGTGAGAAGTGAACCCGCCGTCGCGTTCCAAACCATCTAGTCGGGGGGTAGTCACTCCGGATGGCCGCAGGTCGAACAAACATCGCGATTGACATTACAGAAAAATGGTACAATAGTTATTTGCACCAACGCCCTGAACTATTTTCCGAATAAGGTTCGTATTAAAATGAGTTATTAGGCCGTTTAGTACCCCTGCGAATGGCGCTCCACAAAGGTGTTTTAATTAAATTATTCTTTGGGGTGCGGCAGGGGCGCGCCAATCGGGGAGTAGGGGGGAGGGTGACGTCACATTTACACGTATCACGCTAATAACGGTGATGGTTGGGGGAGATTTTCCTCCTCAACCCTCGGCACACCGTGTCGGAAAATACCTGCGTCACCTGTGTTACATCTCGTGTGAGAGAAACTATACATGAG
>JADDOH010016396.1:0-11768 GCA_016648135.1 Agrypnia vestita | reverse complement strand
GAATATAGCCCTGCGAGGTTATTAATGTTTTACAAATAACCCTGTATATTTATCATCATAGTTATCATCGTTATTATCATTAAGCATCGATGTTAGGTGGACAACACCTCGATAAGGCTCTCTTGCGTCGCTTCAGTACTTGATGAAATCACATAGAAAAAGTCTATGAGTATAAGCTCTAGTCTGATAAATATTTTGTACCCCAAAACTGGACAAAAGTCGGGATTACATTAAATTTAGGAGGTGAAGATAAAATCATCGCACTATTTCAGTTGCATAATACTCAGTCAAATGGCGATCAATATCATTTGCCATGGTGGTTAGCTAGTGCCTATCTAAGCACTTCACTAATAAAAAGATCTAATCTGCGATGAATAGCTCAATCATCAATCTTTAATATTTTCTGTAACGAACCTTAGAGCAAATTTAATCTAGGAGTGAAGTCAACCTTGGCACAGAAATTTTCCTTCATTACCTCGATAATATGATAAAGGCAAGATTCTGTCATGAAGATAATCTACATCTTAGTGCCAGAAAAAAGTGATATGTCTGAGTTTTTTTGTATTTTACGATTTTAAAATGGGTGATAATTATTTGTAGTAATTGGGTCTTAGGTATTTACCGTCATAAAAATTATTTTTAGTAATAACAAATATTGTGCTAGAATATACTTCAAGTAAAAAAAATTGGCAATATAATCAGTAAAAATGAACTTTGTTTTCACCACTTAGGATTTGAAAAATATCACCATGTTTCAGAGCCCGTGATAAATATCAATAGTGTTTCAGGGCTCTGATTTTCAATATATAAATGGTGAAAACAAAGTTCATTTTTATTAATTATATTATAAGGTCACCACAAAATTATTTTGCTCTTTTTGAAGAAGAATAAAAATTGTCAGATAGATAAATTCATTTGATCTTTGAAGTGATAAAATTCCACCAAATGGAATACGAAATGACAGTTTGGAGCGCATACCAAAATAAATAAATCGACATGAGTGTCAGCTTCAAAATAAATTTTTGTGCTGTCTATTTATGCGCAGAATGGGAGAATATCCTACAATTATACGCCAGGGAAAAGTGCTGAGAGAATGCAATTACGGCAGTCCCGAGACGTGAAGACAGGAAGTTCTAGAGTCTAGAGATTCTGGGGTCAAAATCGCAAGAATCATGTTTGATACTCAGAATTGTGCGTGATTAATTAATAAGCTTGTTGGTCTCGTGGTTAGGACACTTGCCTCGTGATCCAAAGGTGGTGGGTTCGAACCTCACTCCAGACTAGCAAGTTAGTCCTATTTTCATAACACAAGCGTTTAGCTTAGTTTGAAAATAGTAAGAATATTGATGTGACACGCATTCCGTGTTCCATGTCCCAGAATGTTGAACGGATATAATAAATAGGTACACCATTACGCGTAGTGTGCAACATTGAAATGGACTGAGCGATCATGTCGATGTATTTAATGACAGCATTAAACATCAGACAGAAGATCCTTTTGTTAGAAGGCGTTAAGCTTCTTCTTCTTTTTCTTCTTCAGCCTTCATCTCTCCACTGCTGGATATAGGCCTCTTCCATACCGTTCCATCGTTATGCAAGTATTGAAAAAATAAAATAGAACAAAATTGCATCCGTAACTTCATTTTTATGCTGTCAAAACAATCATTGTTATTACATTATGTTGGAAGCAATAAGACAGGGAAGCTGTAGAACCGTTCTTATCTGACACGCGATCATCCAGGGCTCCTCCAGTTCCTATCGTTTCTTGTAGCGGGTGGACTGTATAATGTTCTTATTTTAATACGAAATACGAAAATATCGAGTTGAGAACTCTTCAAATTTTCGCTGTTATAGCACGCGTAAATTTTTTTACCGTTTGTCACTGGTGCTCACGGGTAGACTAATCGCGGTGCGTGAGGAGAAAGGGGGAAGGGAAGAACATAGAAATTATTTCGTAGGACCATTGCATTGCTACAAAACACATTATGAGTCGTAGCTATCTCGTTAAATTTGCCAGGCAATATGCCTAGGCCGTTCATCAAACGCCGGCATCCATCGAAATGGCTGAAGGATAACTAGCCAAGTTACTGAGCGCAACGTTTTACCAGATGGCTGAGGTATAGTCATTTAGTTAAATTGGATATTGATGAATTTGTGATGTTTGGTTAGTTTAGGTTAGGTTACGTTAAATTTGAATCACTTGGTTGTCTTGGTGATTCTAGTTCAATTAACTATCGGCCTAGGCATCCAATTGGATGCCGGCGTTTAATGAACGGCCTAGGCGTCCAATTACCTGGCTAATTTAACCAGATGGCTGCGACATATGCATTTTTATTTTCAAAGCACTTGATACAATTTTTAAACAATATTTTATGAATTATCCTTTTTTGTATATTTCTTTTGTTTTTGTTTCAGTTTTTGTTATAACCCTGAAACTTAAACCTACTGGTAAATATTCTTTTTACGCGTATGAAAATCGTTCCGCACACGCGCGAATGTTATGTCATAGAACACGGAAAATATATTAATATAACCCACTTATAAAAATGGTGATACTTTATTCAAACAACCTATTTCAAATATCAAAAAATCATTTTCCATGTCGGGTGCTTCAAGTTAATTGGTATTTTAATTATAAATGTGCAATTATTTCTACCCTTTTAAAATCGAATCCATCATGATGATTATATATATTTAAATAACGTTAAAATAAAAGCAGGATATCTAGGTTCTGCGCTCTACGAGAATTTGTCATTTAAGCAAACCGCAACTGTAATGTAAACATTGAAATTATTAAAGATTTTAAAATAAACTCAACCTACATAGTAATATGTATGGTGCAAAATATTGTCATATAAACATAATGAAAGTTTTTATTGATTTCATAAAAAGTCACTGGCCACGAATTAAATCGGAACACTGTTGTTAAATTTATAGTTACCAAATGTTTCTAGAATATTCCACACACTTATTAATACACTGTTTCTTAATTTGCACAAATTTTCTGAAATTACTCGTCCGAAGAACACTTTTTATTACGCTGTTTCAATTGCTTCGATCACTTTCGAGAAAATTCCGTTCAATATTCGTTTGTAGAAAACTTATCTTCCGTAGTATGTAGGTAGTTCCTTTATTTATCACTCGATTAATCAAGCTGGCCATAACGCTTTGCGGTTTATCGCTACTAACGTCACATTTGTGAAACGTTAACAAGACTGAATTGCGCATCGCGGTGTTCTTTGTATTTATACCTGACACATTTGTCTAGATGCTTCCAATATTTCGAAACCTCCTAGCAACTTCCAATTTTAGTGTGAATGATGAAAAGTGCTGCAAAATCATCGATTACGTACAACTCTTTCTGATTATCTACTTATAACATCTTTTTTTTATTTTTAAAAAAAATATTTATTAGAGACACCAGCAGGATAATAAGTACATGATACTCTAATAATAAAACATTATAAATGAAGACTATGCCCATTATCCCAATTACAAGTGTCTTCGGCATACTCTAGTAACATGTATTTTTTCATTTAAGTATATTTTACATGTACATTTATGTGTATTGTATATTTAGTGTTTGAATGTAGTGCGATTAGTATTTAATAAATAATTGATTTAATGGATCTATAGGTTCAGGTCGTCGTTTAGAAAATGGATGTTGTGTATGGGTCAGTTTTTGAATGATGATAAGGTCTATCTGCAAGAATAACAGCATCAATGTTAGGGTCAGCACAATACATATTATACGTGCGACACAACCTTGTGATGGGAGAAAAGTAACCAACATTATTAGTGTGCTGGCTTATTCTAAAGAACTCCGGGTTTCTTATAAGGGGTTTAACATGCAAGTTTATCTTGAAAATATGTTATTTTCTTAAATAATTATATGACAGATTGCTCCATTTACCATGCAATTAATGAGGTACATACTTGACATTATGTGATTACCACACAGAGATGTGATAGCTCAGTTTGTTTAAAAGTTACACACTACGCGTGTGTCTATTCATTACATCCGTTCTGCGTTTTGGAAGATGGAATAATATGCATGACATCGATTATGTAAATAATTATTTGGTAAGAAAATTCCATAATTCTCTAGTAAAGTTAATCAGGTTTCTTACAATTTTGGCTCCCAGAATCACTAGATTCTTCTGTCTTCGCGACTCAAGGCTGCGCTACTTGTATTTTCTCAGCAGTTCTTCGTGATGCATGCATGTAGAAAATTCTCTACTTTTCCTTATATACTTCTCCATAAATAGCGCAATTTTTTTAAAAATATTTTGAATATTATTAATAAATTAAATTTATTACTGTTCAACTCTTCGTTGATAACAAACGAAGAGACTCTATTAATGGTGAGATAAATCTCAGTATCATGGACACGTGTTTAAATTTTGATCTGTTGAGATTGACAAAACGGGTTGCGATTGACAGAAAGAGAAGACAAAAATTCAAATAAAACAAATTTTCCCACGAGACTAACATGTGCCTCCAATGTCACGTAGATACCTACGATAATATTATGTAACATTCTGTAAAGTTGGACAAATAGTAACACAGAACTGGTTTAATTATTGTTCCGACTATAATTTCAAGATGTGCAATCCCTGACATTAACGGATGTTCATAATGATGAGAGGAATTACTCTTATAGTTTTTTAAACTTAAAATCAGTTTTGTCTATAGTACAAATTTCAATTTACTTGTAAAAATCATGTTGCACCATGCAGTAACTGTCCAGTAAATCAATGATATTAAAATAAATAATTTTATGTATTGACATTACATTTCTCAATATCTTCACACTTTTAATAAAGAACTGCGAGGTTAATCAAAATGCACTACGACATAAAATATGTACAAAGATGAACTAGATTATTTCATTAGGAGTGGAAATGGGTCACACTCGCGTGTTCCTAAGACACGTTTTTACTGCAGTTAAAGAATTTATTCTTGTATAATTAAATCTCTTAATAAACAAATGAGTCCCTAAAGTAAAAACGTTTTGTAATTATGTTAAAATAATGTATTAAAACATTATACTTTTTACGAATTTTTAGTTTAATCTTTCTATAATTGTTTCAAAATTAACAGGCTTGCAGCAAGTTTTTTAAATTAGTTCATGTCCATTTAGGTGGAGTGCGATATGTACGCATATTTCGAATAAAATAATTTTAATATCATCTGGCACTCGACTGGGAATGAACAAATATTTGCTCTCTGAACGTTCCATTAAAAAAATGAATCAACTGAGCTTTTCATGTCCAATCTGGATAATTAATTGGTTGCATCGTTTACTGCTAACTGTTCTGTGTAGATCTGAAAATATGATTTTTCGCTGTCATGTTGACTGGCCTAGTTTCATTTATTCATCATTTATTCGTTTTTGTTTTGTGAATATGTGATTTTTAAAAGCGTTTTGATATTTAAAACTGAAAACGTGCATTATTGATGAATTTGGCATCTACATTGTAGAGATTATTCATGATGATCATAAAATAATATGAACCTCGGTACTTCTACGTGAATTTAATGAAATTTTTATATTTTTTCACTACTTGTATTTTGTTTAATACTTCACTTCATGTCGATGAGAGATTCTGTTTATCTCGAAACATAAGTAGTAAAAAAATATTAAATATCAATAAACTCACGTAGAAGTAACACAGTTAATATTATTTAATGATAATCATAAAAATGTGCCACATTTATTTATTTTATAAAATTATATTTATCTTATAAAAGTATTGAAAAATTATGAAGTAGGTTTTTTATTTATTTAATCATCATCAAAAAATGTGCCATATTTATCACTATTTATTTTATTTAAAAAAATATATATTTATTTTATAGAATGAAAATAAATAAAGAAAAAATATTTTATAGAATGATAAAATATAGAAATTTTATAGAATGATAAAATAGGTTATGCAAACGCAATGTAAATATGCTTTCTTTCGTTGGTCAGTAACTAAAAAACATGTACAATTAAGGGTTTCGTGTCATGTCGTGGATCTTCTTTATAACTTCTTCGTCTTTCACTCCATGAGATAAATAGTGATCATGGAACTGCAGTTAATTGTGGATAATGGCATAGATGACCTGTCGTCACACACTGCAATCCTTAGCATATCTTAATTCTAGCAGCCCATGAGTGAGTTTTCTGCGTTAAAAAATATTGTTATTGTTGAGAAATCTTTTTCTAACCATCTGGCTTGCCTTGTGAATATTTTTAATTTTCAGCCGACTATATTCATAGTTTAATTTTATTTTTCTCAGCAAACAGTCTCTCCACCAATAAAATATGGCATTCTAAAATATTCGCACGATGTTTTCTCATACTAGGATGGATGTACTTCGTTGTGAAAGTCATAGCCGTATTACCGCGATGTCAAAATAATCATTATGTTTGCACAAACATTGTTTTAAGCAGAACCAACAAGTTTGTTGGAGACTGTATGTTATCTTATGGTGCATGTTTTCAGATGAGATTTCTCTCGAAAGTGCGTAATGGTCTGTATCCGTGGAGGAGAGTTTCAAGGAATGTTTAACTACGATCTATGAAACGACGAGTGTGATTGCATTGAAGATCCTAAGATTTTTAAATTCTGTTTTACGAATTATTTAACGAGATTTAATTAAAAATTTCTATAACGAAATAAAAGACGGTACAATGCATTGTATACTTGGGCTGCAATATCAATGAAAGACAGGATTCTTCTGTTGAAATCGAATCCCGCATTAAACATGCTTGTGCAACATTTATCCGCATGAAAAAGATAATCACGAATACAAATGATCAAATGCTACGTGTTCTTGATATTATTAAATGAAATGGAAACATACATGCTCATCGATAAGAATTGATAAGGCGGATTGCATTATTCGAGATGTGGATCTTTAGAAGAATTATGAAGTATATAATTAGAATAATAAAAATCTGAAAACATCAATATCTCGGACATCCAGAGAAGTACGAGATCTTCCATTTTATAATGACGATGTCGAAGTCGGCGCCCTGAAAGAAGGAAAACAAAATGGCTGAAAGGCCTTAGTAGGCTACTGTAGAGCTATTCAGTGATCGTATAACAACCAACACGATAGTTAACGTCCATAGAACGGATAGGGAGAATATTAAAAAATTACTGGTTACAGGTATTTTTTATAACATATATTTTCACACATAGACGAAATTTCTCTTCTTATTATTATATAAATTATTCTTGTGGCTAGTAATAGAATAATTTTCAAGGTCATTCATTAAAAGCGGATTGATTTTCAATTAAAAAAATTTCATTTAAAAATAATACGAACCGCATTGATTATTTTTAACTTTTAGCGGTTTCGATACCACTTTGTGACATCGAAATCAGCTGTCGTCAAAAATAAGTAATGTGGTTGAAACAAAGTTTAGTATTTTTTATGAATTAATAATGTGCAATCATAAAGCTAACACTATAAACATAAAAAAGTACTTTCAAAATTAAAAAAATAATAATTTCAAAGTCTTATCGCTTACATCCACAGAGGAGATTTTTTCGACTCGAGACATATGGATTATGAATTTCCATGAACTTCTGAATCTAAGCACGTGTACATAGTATTAATATTTACCTTAACTAATACTCAGAGATTTATGTGTGTTCGATGGTTTAGCGCTGTTTTTACTGGAGTTTATTGAAATATTACAAATTATTATTGTAAGTGACGGGGGGTTATGTGTGGAGTGAAATATCGTTTCAAAGATGGTAGCGCAGTGGAATATTTAACAGTTAAATGCTTACAAAACATAAAGATTTATGACCTACGTACTTATATTAGTTGGATAATGGTGACTCATTGCATTATGTTTGTATTGGTTTATTTGAAAGAATTTTTCACCATAATATTAAACCTCTTTTTTATCGTTCTAGATAAACATATGCATTTGTGATCAGAAATCATACCTTCAAATTTTCTTAAATGCAGGCAAAAACAAGGACGCATTTAAAATATATTCATAAGTCTGTTTTCAGGATTTAATTTTTTTAAGAACTCAACGGTTTCCAAATTGTTAATTATCCATTCTCTATAAGAAACTGAGTGGGAATGTGGATAGAAGATGAATAATGAACAATTTGGAAATTGTTGAAATCGTAAAAATAATAAATCTGAAAACACACGCATGAATAATACGTTCCAGTCCACTTTTTCGATCTTACAGATTTTTCCGTTATTCGCCAAAAAAACACTCCTTCCACCACGTACCTCCTTAACCTGCCTGAATAGATTGATAAATTTTGTGTTTAAGTTAGTTTTTAACTATACCTGATGATGAGAGGGACTGCTACTCTCGAAACTGTAGTAATCAATAACTCATATTGTGTGTTTAGTACAAAGTTTAAATAAATATCATATTTAAAATTAAAATTTTGCGCCACGAAGTACCCACTACATCTTTCGATGATCCAAGGACATATATTTAGTGAGACAGAAAATAGAAAGAAAGCCAGGTCACTCCCTTTTCAAACAATCACGTCTCTTCTCTCCACCCTTCTCTTATCCCATTAGCTCTTCTCAGGGGAGGTAAATTTTCTTCGTTTAATTAATCTATTTACTTATCTTCCTGTGTACTGAACCACAGATACGATGTCAAGGGATGGATAGCTTTCAATTGTGTAGTGTATCCCAAATCTCGGGATACGGACACCGATAAAAAGGCAGATGGTTGCGGTTATCTCCGGTATATTTCAGTCTTTGTTTGTGTCGACCGATTCTAAACTAATCCCAGTGCCAGCCGCACGCTAGTTAATAGAAAGAAGCGAGCGAGAGCATGCGCTCTCCCCTTTTGTGGCCGCGCCACTTTGTAGTTAAGGTGGTGAATATACCGCACATTATAGAGTAGCTTGTTGGTCTTGTGGTTAGGTTAAGGTCTCGCCTCGTGATCCAAAGGTCGCGGGTCCTCACTCCAGACCAGCAAGTTAATCCTATTTTCACAGCACAAGCGTTTAGCTTAGTTTGAAAATAGTAAGAATATTGATGTGACATGTATTCTGTCATTTCTATTTCGCATCTCTATTTTAAAAAAAACTTCTATCGTGCAAAAAAATGTCCTAAGGTTTTCAAGGCCGTTCAGAATCTTCTGTGTATAGTTTTCTGGGATATTCTGTCGTGTATATGTGACCTCTCCGGCCAACGATGTTCATATCAGCCCTGATGATGGACCCTGCAATGGGATCCGAAACGTTGGCCAGAGAGGTCATATATACACGGCAGAATATCCCAGAAAAGTATACAGAAGATTCTTCCGTTTCCTATGAGGTCGCTGTAGAATAATAATATTTGTTATATTGCTGCGCTATATTGTGATTTGAAATAGATCAATCCAACCTACATTATTACTTGTTCTAGTGATCTAGTTGTCGAAGGCTAGTGATTATTCGTACGGTAATGATGTTCTTTGAGATACAATTGGATTTTTACGATCATTATGTTTTTTGCGAAATAGTTGGAAGGAGGTCTTTCCGATAAAGGTTTTTCAGCCAGGATTATCATTGTCTTCCAAGCCTATTTCACTCAGAATTTTACCTTGACTTGACCGGTTTGGAAGGAGATGTTGCAATTTTGGGACATTTTAAAAATATTTTTTTTTTCTTCTTACATTACTTCTTATGGGAAGAATACCAGTTTTCGAACAGAGTTGTCGGTCACCAACTTGTAGAGTGCGAGACAGAAGTTCGAATCTACCCACGGAAACATCCGGTGTTCAATGTATACGTCGTGATGTTTGATCATGACACAAGTTAGTAATAGGTATACCCTGATTTGTTTAGAATGATTTAAGATTTAGAGGGTGGGATCATAAGCTTAACATAACAAAGGTAACAAGGTTATTTGACCTTTTATTACTTGACCCGATTTAGGACCCGTTCGCACTATAGGCCCCAGATCACCATAAAAGTATACCTAATGTTCTGTAACGGATTCAGCTACAAACCAGAATGGACCAGAGATAAAGTGATTTTACATTTTTTGTACTCTCCGAATAAATAAATAAATAAATAATCTAACCAACGTCGGAATTTCGCGTGGGATTAATATAATTCTTTGTCACAAAGGACAAGCAAACAAAAGAATTTAGAATTTTTTATCCGCGAAAAAAACGATGTAGAATAAGATAATAAATACATAGCGGGAGAAAGCTTGTAAAGTCTTGAAGGAGATGCTACCCAGAGAAGAATCTTATATTTGGGACACAGTAATAAAGATGGAATTCACGGATAAGTAGGACAACGTCTCCGTGAGTTCTTTGTACAACGGATGCTGCATTATCTAAGCAATGTTTTCGCGGAGTACCACTCTCGCAGATGGCGATTCTTAAACTTGGAGGTTTAAACGTAACGATGCATCTGCGCAGAGATACTCGGAAACAGTAGCTACAGTGCACTCAGATATTTGTATAGTTTTATTGGATGAAAGCAGACACAGATGAAATGCATGAAAAAAAGATAAATAAATTAGAAAATAAATGCAATCTAAAAATGTTTAGTTATTACAGGGATACGAATTGCGCATACTTGTAAGGCGACATAAATGTTTAATTGTATACACCTCTCAAAATGATAATTAAATAACTATTAAAAAATAAAATAACCTTTCTCCGAGACATATTTGATTTTTCATATATGTCAAGAATGACACTGCTTGTTTGGTGCGAAATTCGACGCTAGATGGCTTTGATGGTCAGTCTGTGCCGGCGTGAAGACAATTGATTTGGCTCCGAATTCAAAAAGAGAAAAAAAATGGTCTCGTTTTTTCTTCTGGTGTGTGCATTTTTTCGCATTTAATGAACGGATATAATAAATAATTGATCAGTAAATGTTGTGATAATTAATTCCGGGAATTCGGGATTTATATTCCTTCGCGCGTTATTTTGTGACGTGAAGGAACTTTTGGAACTTCTAAAGATATCTGCTTTAAAGGGCGGGACGAAGAGCTTTTCGGCTGACGATTTCGACTGTCGTCGAAGCTAAAGAGAATCTCAGGTTAGGTTTTTTTTTTTGGTTTTCTCATCATTGTTTTCTGAGAGAAGAAGCGTAATTTTCATTTTTGCATGATATTTTATTGAGAGGTATTAATCGATTATTATATTCTATAAAGCTAATGGCTATTTACACGCTGTTTCGCACAATTATAATATGTATATATACATTCTGTATGCGTCCATCCTGACGAAGATACAGTGGTATCGAAACTGGTAGACGTATAGTTACTACAAGTAGTTTATACAATGTTTTAAGTTAATTAAAATTAATACCTTTAAATAAAATAACTATTTGTATAACACCACTTTATTGAGTATACACTAACTAGTTTCAACTCACAGCTGAGTGTTCATCAGGGTTGAGTATTAACTAAACAAAAACAGAATTACAAGCAATCAAGAAAGCATTGAGGGAAGAAAGAGACAGAACGTCAACTGTGGTGGGGGTTGGGTGAAAGAGAGCGGGTATGGGTGGGTGCAGTTAAATGGAAAGGGAATATATCTAGAATTGGACTATGTAACAAAAATATTTAAGAAAATATTTTTTATCTAATTTTAATGAGTTTTTTATTTCTAACGCTTCCAAATTATTGAGACGTATACTTAAGTTATTTCTATGAAGCACATCTACACCCGAGGAATGGTCAAATGTGTGGTTTTTCTCTATCAATTGAATTGCAAATTCTAAAGATATTATGTCTCACCACAATGTTTGTTTCGTGTGAAAATTTAAAAT
>JADDOH010016395.1:0-54155 GCA_016648135.1 Agrypnia vestita | reverse complement strand
CGTTAAATATTCCAAACAATCCAAACTATCAGGATAATAGGTATATGATACTCTAATAATAAAACATTATAAATGAATACTATACCATTATCCCAATTACAAGTATCTTCGGCACGCTCTAGTAACATGTATATTTGCATTTAAGTATATTTTACGTGTACATTTATGTGTATCGTATATTTAGTGTTTATCCATTAAATCAATTAATTTAATAATTAATTGATTTAATGGATCTATAGGTTCAGGTCGTCGTTTAGAAAATGGATGTTGTGTATGAGTGAGTTTTTGAACGATGATAAGGTATCTGCAAGAATATCAGCATCAATGTTAGGGTCAGCACAATAGACATTATTTCTTAATTTAAGTTACTAATAACTCCATACTAGGTAAAACCTGTTCTGCGGCAGTTATTCTCATTTGATAGTTAGGTAATAGTAACAAATAACAATAGTAAAGAAGTGTTAACCTAAAAATAAAAGCAGAATAAAATTTAATAATATAATATAATCATAAGAATACATAAATTTAAAAGAATAGAAAATGTACATATAAAATTAAGATAAAAATTTAAGCAGATACAAAAATAAATACTATATTAGATATTAGAGTAGGTACACTGAAATTGTATAAAGCAGATTTTGTCAATTCTGAGGTCTTTAGTTTCATTTCGAAACTAACGTAACTTGTTAAAAACAAGTGAAATTAAATTGTCTTTGTCCAAAAGACAATTTAATTTTTATATATATTTTTTCTAATTTCTGTATAGTTGATACTTCTCTTATTGCCAATAGACGCAAACTTGATAAGTAGGTAACCACATAGCTTTTTGCTTGTTTTTCAGTCAGTTTTTTTCTCAAATTTCATCACAGTTTATGTAAAATTAAAGTATAAAGTTAAAATAGAATTTATAAGCAATTTATAAGAAATTTTAAATAATTATATTATATATATAATAACAAATTGTTAATATTGTCACGGGATCGTAGCTGTGGGAGGATAACGAAACACTAAACAATATTTAAAAGTTTTTATTTATCAAGCAAAGTCACTGTACACGAATTTTATTGGAGCACCATCGCTATCTCGTGACAATATATTGATAAATAATATATTTATTTATTTATTAACGTCCTATAGAGCTTTTACAAACAATAAGGTAAAGTGTATCTACATTTATAGAATATAATAAAAATGTTACATAACAGTTAGTTATCTCACTCAATCAACAATCAAAACATACAAATCTATTATTTAAGTGCAATTTGACAAATACTAGTAATTTTTCAATCCATTTATTAAAATATGTTTGAATATTATATATCAAGCATTTATAATTTTTTCAAGACACGGACTTCAAAATGCAATTCAACGTACAGTAGCCGGCAAACATCTTGAAATTCTACGGCGTAGTGGGGGGGAAGTTTGCGCATCTACCTTTCCACCAACGAGACCCAAATTTCGTCTTCTGCGCATTCTCCCACTACGCCAAAGAATTTCAAGAAGTTTGCCGGCAACTGTAATGTACATTTGGACTTAATCCATGTCATAATTAAATAAAATAAGAAACATGCATAAGAAAATCATGTAAATTCAGCTAACTCTATAATTATTTATAATAACTACTTATTTAATGGGAATACTATGTTATGCCTACTGACGCGGACACAAATAATGCGCGTGCGCGAGTGAAACAGAGCGCGGCCGGACCGGCACAACGCGCGATTTTCTGGATCGAAAAACCCAAAATTCGCCAATATTATTTTACGCTTCAGCCCTGACTGCGTTTGGTTCAGGGAAGGTAGGTACCTCTCGCTCGATGCACACCCCTCGCGCAAGGCTCGCTCGGCTCCGGCTAAACACATACAGTTTAGCAGATCCTCCGCCATCTTGATTCGTCACGGACGTGGAAGACAGCTCGTAAACAATCCATCCTACGGGAAACGTGACCGCGGGGGGCGGCGCAGGAGGAGGGGCACTCCGACCCGTCCAGTTGGCCATCCTGTAAGTGGGTGACGACACGTTTGATTGTCGAGTTTCCTGAATGGATGTACCACACTGTGAAAAAAAATTAAAAATCATTCTTAGACGCATACGAAAATGACCCTAATAACCAATATCACATTCACACAGAACAACTACAATTAAGAATTATTAAAACTATAGCAAATAAAAAAGAAAAAGAAGCATGTAAGGACCAACCGGAAAACCTATTCAAAATGTGTAAAATCTTCCTGATCCAAAAACAACTTTACTATAAAATAACACTGGAAGAATACGAGAAGGACAGTTTCAAAATACCATGAATTTTTCGACAAGACAAATAACGAATAAAAAACTAGAAATTAAAAAAACAAATAATTGTTATGGAGACAGAACCAAACAGTGCGTAATTCCAAAATTATTCAACAAGCTACCAGATAAAATTAAAAAATGTAACTGGACAAAAAAATATAAAAAAGACATTAAATAAATACTACAGTGAATTGTGAAGTGGATAGGAAAAGCAAAAATTAGTTTAATATAGGATATTATATAATATATCATAAAAAATTAAATACAATTAAGTAAAGAAATGTACATACACTTATTATAATTATATCCTTGCGTTTAAACTGTAATTACAGTTTTACAAGAGGTAATTAAAAAAAAAAACAAAAAAAATTAATCAGTATTTAGAGTTTTTAAAAACAAAAAAAATGTCTCGCTTCTTATGCACCGCAACCATCTTGTACCAAAATTCACTAAAACCTTTTCACAAAGCTTTCATTTCTTCCAAGCTCCAAAAATATTCAACAGTCTAAACACAAAACTAAAAACTTGTAGCCATAGTCTCGCATATTTTTATTCAAAAGTGAAATTCTGGCTCCATGAAAAGGTAAGAAAGCATGAACAAAACCTTTTAAAAGCCAAGATATAACCAAAATTTGAAAAATACTCGTACCTACATGAACAAGTATTTTAAAATTTTCAACTATTTTAATGTATTTTCTTTTATTCATTATCCAATTAACATCATTTTAATTAACACTATAATAAAATTTGTTAATGATTAATTATTATTATTACTACTTATTTTTATTGGCACTAAGATTTATTAATATACCCAATAACTGCTTTATATAACTAATAAATATTCTTGCACATATACCTACTGAACCTACTGGAAGAGCACTGTCTGCTATAATGCAGTAAAATAGTAGTGTAGCAGGCAGGGCATCAAATTAATGTAGTGTTTTCTTTGCTGCCAAGACTCTCAGCGACAATGAAATATGGTTATATATTTTTGTAAACACTATAAAATGTTATCACCTATAAATGTGAAATAAATCAATTTATCTATGTTTCTGAGTAGTTCATATTAGTTCATCAAAAGTGTCACTTGTTCAAATAATATTTTTTTACTGTCATGAGTAGGAGATAGACTGTCCTTAAATAAAACAGAACTAGCTGCAACCCGTCAAAAATGACGAACATTGATTCGCGTCCACGGCCGTAGCAACATGCGTGAAGCGGCCGGTTCGGGTTTGGTGGCCCGGGGTTCAAGTCCCATCTCCGGCCGTTTAATTTTTAATTTTTAGCCTTGAATTCGAACGAAATTACAGACGTTACACCAAGTTACGGGGACAGACGGACAGACAACGAAATTATTATGCTTGATAGAATTTTTTTTTTGCAAAATGTACGAATTTTCTTGTAAATATCCAACATCCAAGATAAACATCTCATTACCAAATATCCTCTTTAGTCGACGTACTTTTTCAAGATGGCTCTTGTGGTGCCCCGGTGGTGTGTAGGTACTCTCTTCATGTGGGTAATTCTTTTTTATTTTTTTCATTCTCATACAGTACCTACCCACATGCAATATGCATGTACATGTATAGAGGGAACGCACACCGCCCGACTTAACATTTAGAGTGCGGTTTATTATGTTTTTTTCGTCCCGCATGATGGCAATAAAAACTTATTTATATCCAAAAATATGAATTTGAACGTGATGGTGTAAGTGAATATCCATATTACAGTGACTTATGCAGATCCAATTTTTTTAAGTACTTAATTTTTCTTTGAAAAGTGCTAGTTAATACCTACTGAAATATTGTTACATAACTTTCTTCGATTAAAATGTGATATTTGTTAATTACTGATGAATTAAAAATCTTATCTAGTAATATACCTAATACTAATCATCGTGCTGTTTCTCAAAGGAATAGGTCGAGATGATAGAACACCACACTCTTCTGTCCTAGCACACCACTTTGCTTCATCCTCTTTCATACATCTTCTTATGCACACTCTTCGGTTGTTGAAGCTGCTAACAGAGGCATCCTCCAATGTTTGCTTTATCTGGTCATGCCAGGTCTTCTGCGGATGCCTTCTGTTTCTGCTGCCTTCAACATTCGACTCATAAATTTTCTTTACCGATCTTTCCTCGCTCGTGCGTTCTCCATGGCCATTCGTTAATTCTCCACTCTATCGTACCTACAAAGATTCCACACATACATCTAAGCGACCGAATTTCTACCGCATTCAATCTAATTTCAATTTTTTTTGCCAATTCCAGGTTGTATAATACATTACCATAAAATAAACACAGATGTCTATGATAGAGAGATGGGCTATTATTTCATCAAGATGTAATCAAGCGTTATATTGCTTTAGTTTATTTTATAAAAATATGTATTCTAAATAACCTCAAAGATTTTATCCATTATCAACAATTGTCATAACTTTTTTGATAAACTTAAAATTACGTCCGCGTCGACGCTGTCTTCAGCAAGACTAATTGATCTAAGCGTTCGACCGAAAACAGCGACCACTTTGCAGTGATGTCATGACTGCATGGCGTTAAATACATATATTTATATTTACGAATATCTTAGTGTTAAGATATAGTTGATTTTTATTTCTACTACTTGCATTTGAACGAGAATGGAGAAATTTAATGATGTTGATAATACTATATTTAAAATGGAATTATAATATATATCAAAATTAATGAACCAGTGTAAACATTTTTGAAATTTGTCAATAAATGACTGAGAAAAATATTATATTTACGTATTTCAGCGCAGTACGATTATGGCCCATGCCGCCTGTGACGTCATTTGACTCAGTCGAAATCGTCGCACTACAGGCACTAAGCGAATTCGAGTCACGTCGTTTAGGTCAAGTGACGTCACACGCTGGACCGTCGCATGAAACGAAATAATTTTTGCAACGCAACTTTAAAGTCCCACAACTTTTTCATTTATAGAGATATTTTAATGATTCTTTCTCATTTTTGTTTCGTTTTAATTACATTTTTATAATTAATCTATAAAAAATGGAAACTTCTTCATTATGAACTAAAATTTTACTGATTTGTCTAGTTACATTAGTTGCAATACTGGTTGCAACACTAGCCCAGTGGGAATGACACTGGCTCTCACACCGAGGGTTCCGGGTTCAATTCCCCATGAGGTAACAATTAATCGATGTGATTTACTCAAGCCTGGGTATTTTGTGATGCATTTCGCTTCTGTAATTGGGCCTCATGGCCTGTTGAAGCGTTAAAATAAACTACAGAGACAGTGGTCAAATTTTCAATGCAACAGCATTGAAAACTCTATAGTTGAGAGCCCGCAAATGAGGTTGGCCGCGCGCGAGGGGTTAGCCGTCATGCGAGTACGGAAGATTTATTGGCCAGGCTAAAGCTCGCACCGCAAGCTGTCTCTCTCCGTCCCGCGCCATAAATCTCCTCTCGCTCATCCCGATAGTTTAACCGTAATGGTCACTAATTATTTCGTATCAAAATGTAAATTGATCCGATGGAAGTATTTATGACAACACATTTTTATACCGCGAACTGGGAACGCAGGGTTGCCACCCGCCAACAGCCGAACAATGATCAGTTATTTGCTCGCTCATTGTTGTGTACACAACAAGGATTATATATTTTTGATGTTTAACATGTTTCCTCTCGCTTTCCTGCAATCTGTGGCAGTGATTTCGTGAAAAAGGACGGAAATGCATAACAGGAAATAAGATGCCGGGAAAGCGCGCGCGATGTGAAAAAAATCATCGTTTATAAACAAATCAATGTCCAGCAAGTGCCATCACAGTGAAGACGCACATTTCTAACATTAAACGCTTCTGATTTTGTATATATGTTGCGCGTCTGATGTAATTAATGTGAACAATAACTACCCTTAATGATTTACATTATGAAATTTTATGTAATTATTTGGGTTGTTTTACCGAGGTTATTTTTTTTTATTAAATTTATTTGGTAAATTTTCACACTTAAGAGTGTATTCAATATAATATAATTAATACACATTTATATTACATGCTTACTTACTTTTAATTGAGAATTTATTATCGTGTTTAAAAGTGGGGACATTGTCATATATGTATATATCTATTGTTAATGTAATCGTTAGTGTAAGACAGTAGATTAAATAAGTAAGATATACATAATGAAACATTAGAGTAAGTTATAAAAATTAAGACATTAAATTAATTTAGTAAGATATAAACAATACAAGAAGACAAAAATGTAAGACATTAGATTAAGTAAATAAGATATTCACAAGGAAACGTTAAATAAAGTTATAAAAAATAATAATTAAGAAGGTATTGTAATAAAATTTAAAAATATGTATATATTGATTGTTTTTGGTAAGATTTTTTTCAGTTCATGATGGTTTTTTGTAGAAGATTTTTCAATTTCGTTTTGAATTTTCTATAATTTTTTTCCGTCTTCATTTCATTGGGAAGAGCATTAAAGAATGATATTCCTTGATAAGAGAAATGGTGTTGGGCTGTGCTAGTATTACATTTAGGTATCAAAATATTTCCAGCTGATCTCGGTCTATCACTAAAACATCCAAACATACCTACTATTATTGATATAGGTACATTTTGTGAATTTGAAGCATCGCAATTTTTTTATAGATTTGATTAATATTTGGGACGTTAAAAATGTTGAAAAGTTCTCTTGTTGGGAATATTGAGGGTTTCCTCAAGATCACTTTGTTAATTGATAATACATACACTAATATAAGCATGTTTATTGATTTTAATTTGATATTTTCATTAATTTAGAGAGCCGCACGAGAGGCGCCCTCGCCGCGGCGTCCACGTGTGATGGTGTCACAACAGCCTCTCTAAGCAGCAAAAAACTCTTTATTCACACTGCGCAGTGCCGTTTAGCATAAAAGAAAGCAACGTGCGGTTTTGCTCTTTAGGCGCGTCAACGCCGCTGGGCCAGCCGGGCCCGGAGCCGGGGTCTCCCGCGCCCGCCAGGCCCGGCTCGGCGGGGGCCGTAAATTACTCGCAATTATCCGCGCGAAATTATCAATTTTAGTCGGCCTCTAGACGGGCATTAGCGCACGTCGTAAATCGCGAGCCGCATCGGAGAAGTGATGCATTATAATAAATAAACCCAGATTGCGGTCGTTACTGATGCGTCGGAGATCTGGAGTCCACACGTTTGAACTGGATCAGGTTGCGAGGAACCTTAATGCCAGGTTCAATCGAAAAATACGCAGATTTTATTTATTTTTGCAGTCTATACTCGTGTATAGGTACATCCATTGACATATTATAATATAGAAACTTTATTCCCATACTAGCCGACTTTCATATGTAGCAAATACTGCATTGAAAGAGACGACAAATCACGGCATACAAACGCTCTGCCTGTAGACAGAAAAATCAGGTAATTTGAAGTAATGGTGACTAAAATAACATACTCATTCTTACAATAGTGTACGATACTCTGTTCCTTTTTCCGCATAGCGTCGCGCCCGGTCACAAAGAAGGTCCGTTCGATAACAAATGTAAGTAAGGCAATTACCTTACTTTTGAGTTGCCAAGATTTCATGCTTGTAACGTACAGTTTATTATATCTTTGGGTACATCATTCCGTTTAAGAAAGACAATCGAATTAGGTTATACCTATGTGTAAGCCGTGCGTACGAGGAACAATGTTTCATTGTGTTGGTGTTTGTACCCGTAAACACTAACACAACAGACAATGTGCGTCGTACCTACGCACGGCTTACACATGCAAATTCGATTATTTTTCTTAAATGAAAAGACCTATATCTACCTAATTGTTACATTGTTTTAAATTATACTTCTTTAGGAGCGTTGAGAGTGAAACTTTTCGAATGCAACAAAATGCACCCGCATCACGTTGCGAAATTTTTAACATCATAAAGTCAAGACTCACCAATCGGAAGCTAAGATGGCAGTGTTCCGAGTGATTTTTAAAAATTGCATTTCTATGCTCCGGACGCTGTTATTCTTAATATCATTGATAGATTTGGCAGATACTTCGTGGTGCAAAATTATAATTTATAATATGTTTTATTTTAACTTTGTAATCCACACACAATATGAGTTATTAAAAACTACTATAGTTTCGAGAGAGCGGGACTGCTCCTCTCGAAGCTATGGTAGTAATTAATATTTTCAATGAAATTTTAATAAATATTATTATTAAGTTCTGCAGGTTAAGTGTTATTTTAAATGTGATAGCTGTTTCGACTTGTAAGGCTATCAAACTGCTTGATAATGCTCTTACAAGTCGAAAATGAAAACTTTTACCGAAACCCTCTTTGGGGGAAACATTGAGAAAACGATAACCTATATAAAGGTATTGGCCGACTACTACGCAATCAGTGTGTGTCAGAGTTGACAGTTGATTATTACCATAGAAAGCGAAATCATGCTGCGTGTGTTGCTAGCGCGTGGTGATTCCAGCGATTACCTTAGACATCGTCAGCATAGATTGCTTCACATTCCAATATACAGGACCAACCTGCCGGTGGTTATACTTGTTGGAAGAGCTACAGCTTTGCTGAACAAAATTGCTTTGGATATTGATATATTCCCTGTGTCTGAGGGGGTTTTCCGAAGCAGGATTCTCCTACACCTTTGACCAGATTGTATATGTTATTTTTAATTGTTATATATAATTATATCTTCATAATATGTATGCATTGAATTTAAGCTTGTAATGTACATATTATTGAATAAAAATAAATTGAAATTGAATAATAAAATAATAAGCGAAAAGTTTTTCTAGTGCGAAGCGAATTGCGAATAAAACAGATCTCGTAGTCACCAAAGCGATGGACCGATCTGGTTCCAACTTGGATGCAGAACTCGCTCATGGACTGAAAAATGTATTATTACGGCAGCTTTCACTTAGATTGATATAAAGTTGAGGAAGAAAACAATCAATAAGGTATAAATTTCATAATCAATTAATATATATATATATTATATATATATATATATATAAAAAGAAACCAGTGTTTAACTACCCGCCAAGTTTTCTCCACAACCAGCCACAGCCACCCACCGGTGGTTATGATGTTGGTTAGCCCTTGGTATCACATCGAAAATATGCTAGTTTGGTGGGGGTGGCTGTGCGTGGGTGGGAGTGGGTGACGAAAATGTGCTTTCTAGCACATTTTTTTGTTATGGGAAGGCGGAAAATGCTTCAGATTGTTTCAAAATAGGCGCGCCTGTGTCGGTGAGTCTAGAAGGTTCCGGAAAAACCTGCTCTAGAAAGCCCTGGAAGGAGAAGGTTCTAGAAAATTCCCGAAAGTTCTATAAGGTTCTAAACTGAGTGGCGGAAAGTGTCGGTGTATCTAGAAGGTTCCTGTACATTCGATAAATATCTTGAAAGTTCTGGAAAGAGACTGTTCTAGAAGGTTCGCGAAAGTTCTATGACGATCCAAGTAGTGTACTAAAAACTACGCGTGCGAAGCCGTGCGGGCACTGCTAGTATAACATAAAACAGAAATACTTTGAGGTTCTGCGCAAGCCGACCCGCCCGCATGAGCCGTGTCCTATATACCGTGCAGTGTGTGCAAAGGTCAGGGTCTCCAAGTGCATCATAAACTGCGAATCTTTCAATGCTATGCAACCAGACAACTGGTCAACCGGCTGACGGCTCTAATCTAACAAATTTGACCCTCGGCATAATCACGCCGTATAAATTACACGGAGCGAATATCATCTCGTGATTAATCTTTCATTACCTGTTCAGATAACGATTTATTAAACGGAAAAATATCATTAAATAATTATGTAAATAGACGCGTACTCTTACAGGTAGGTACACTCGTAACGGAACAACATTAAAGGCTATAATTAATTTTGATATAATTATTTGTGCTACCTTTATTTCGTATTGTAATTTTTTTAATTTCTACGCAGAACGCAGATCTTACAGATAAATTTCCTGAATATAATAAATATTATTATGTTGATAAATTAATTAGACTCTTAACAGAGTTGCATCCTATACACTGATGGTATTACTACAATCGTATCAAAAATACCGCGATTAATTGAAAAGAATTCCCATGAAGTTAGTCATATTTGAACGATATAAGTCGTTAATTTGTATTAGGTGGCATTTAGTAGATTTCTCATTCATTATACTTTTTTCCCCAAATTCTTTTAAATTTTAATAGTTAAGTGTGTTTTTTTTTCCTATGATTACTTGTTTATTTATCTATTTAGAAGATTTCATAATAAAATCCAAAAGAAAACTTAGGTATATGCTTTCTTTTGAATTTTATTATTTTTTTATGCATGGATGCTTACCGATGAATCTATAAGGTGACTTGAAGCATTCGAGATGTAGATTTACAGATTAATACTCAAAATAAGATGAGACACCCTGACTTCGGTACGGTATTGCAAGGCAATAGTTAACCTACACTTCAACACTCACTCATCACATCAGCCCTGATGATGGACCCTGCAATGGGATCCGAAACTTTGACAAGAGAGGTCACATATACATGGCAGAATATCCCAGAAAACTATACACAGAAGAAAATAAGATGAGTTTCAGTTTAATAAAGAAAAAAAGTGATTAGAACAATAAAAATCCAAAAACTTCAATATCCCGGAAATGTGATAAGACTTCCAGAGATACCTACATGAGATATTGCAAGGAAAGATTGCTGGATTTCGGGGCTTTAGAAGGTAGGGAAACCATCAGGGCTGAATAACCTGCGACAGTGGTTTGGCCATCTGCTGTAGAGCTACTTCCGAGCCGCAGTAAATTAAGTGACGATAGCCAACGTCCGTTGAAAGGATAAGCCACAAGAAGAAGAAGATGGGTAAGAGTAAGAATGTGTGACAAAAAATGCTAAAATTAATACTTGGTATTGGGGCAAAAGATCTGTTAGTCTCTGGTCAGGAACATTATAAAGAAATACCTATAAGCGCGGAATTCTCTGAGTATGACAGTTGCTACGAACAACAGATTGTATGGACATCTCGAACCAACGGTTGAATTGGTCGCGGCGGATAAAAAGTATAAAATATAATTAAACATTTGGTCAGTTAAAGTGGTGCTTTAAGTCAACGGATTTGGAATAACTGGACGAAGAGAAATCGGACGAAAAACAACGCCAAAGTCGCCTGCAAACTGGTAAGTGGCATCTTTCATATCTGGAGAATTTCGGGTTCAAATTTTGCTTGCAGAGAACCTGAACAAGAGTAAAATAAAATCTGAAAATGCTAATATAAAAACACTTGGTAGATAGGTAAAATAATAAAAAGGTGTGCATTCTCTGGAAGTTGCATGTTTCGTATGTCACGGTTTACAATATTAACTATTGACTGTCATCGTCATGTCGTGGTGAGAGGCAATGTATATAGGTCTGTGCATGTAATGTCAATGCATCAGTGCTTTTCCGGTTGTCAAATATCACCGATTACGTCACCAATTTTTTTTTTTGCAGCAGTTAGATATGTGTAATTTACGTTTGATTCCTCCGTCAACTCGTATTGTCACTCTTCTTCCAGGGCATTTTACGCTTTTGCAATTTTGCCTTGAAGGACGAAATGCCGGGCCAGATATTTTCTGTCTCAAGATGTGACTGAAATATTGTATTTTAAGGTTACCAACTTTTTAACTGCAGTGCATATGTATGGATATTTATTTGCAATTATACTATTCTTCTTCTTCTCGTGCCCTGTCCGTTTACCGGACGTTGGCTGTCATGTTGGCTATGCGAACTTTGTTTACTGCGGCCCGAAACAGCTCCACAGTAGACTGGCCAAACCACTGTCTCAAGTTTTTCAGCCATGAAGTCTTCCTTCTTCCAGGGCCCCGACTTCCGGCAATCTTTTTCTTTATTCATCCGAGCCGTAACATCTTCATTCGTAACTCTGTCCATCCAGCTTATTTTGAGAATTCTTCTATAGATCCACATCTGGAATGCCTCAAGTCGCCTTATTAGTTCTTCGGTAAGCGTCCATGCTTTCATTCCAGAGAATAATACTGAAAACACAAATTATACTATACAGGGTTCATTTCATTTGAAAGGGGTTTGGCATTAAATCACCATGCTTGCCAGACGAGTTGGTGTGTTTTGAAATCAGCCGCCCTTAACATAGGGAACAGATACTGTTTGTAACCGCCCATTGTGGGTCAGATTCTACTGCCTGTTGGTCTGCGAGAGGTATTTTATTTCCCCCCTACCCTCCATATCTGAAGAGCTTTCCCCTATCCGCCACCCGGGGACGCATCTCCTAGCGGTTACAGGCTCCGCCATAGAGCGACTAGCAAATAACAAGGAAGGATGGAAGGGTATGGAAGAGGCGTATATCCAGCAGTGGAAAGATGAAGATTGAGGAAGAAAGAAAAGAGAAATATACTATACAGAAAGAGCAATTCATCTGCTCCCTGCCTATTTCGCTAGATGAGAATCCGTATCAAGTTGGGCAGAAAATTTCTGGGTTTTTACTGTTAAAACATTATTTTTGTGCATTTGCTTTCAAATCATCAAATTGTCATAATTAACTCTGTCAATTTAACAAGAGAAAAATTAAATATGTTTATCCGTATATATCAATCTCCTTTCAAATGTCTCTACGCGTGGTACACAGATGGCATATTATAAACGAGCGTAAGATACTACGGTACAGTTTTCTTTAATCTCTCGTTATATCCAAACTATTAAGAAAGAAATTTAGCACCCTTTGCAGGTACAATATTCGAGTACGTCTAGCGATATAAATATTTGTCATATTTGAGATGAGTTTGCAGATTTGGACGTCGCGCTATGGGCAGCATCAGGCAGGACCCAGAACCGGTCACGCCTCGCTCGCAAGGGCCGGCGCAGGTAGCCGGGCACTAATTGAATGCGCCAGACGCTTGTGAGTGCACATTTAATAAACGAATAATTGAATAAGAGCTGCAAGGCTGCGTTTCGCCCGGCGCATAAATGTCAGACGGGCACAATTCAGAATGGCCGGGCGGACAAACAGTAATAATTAAGATGTCAGAAATGTCCAAACGTGGCCATTTCTCATTTTCGCTTGGTCATCCGTAATACGGCGGCTCGGTGCTATCCACTATCTGCCCTAGTTGCTGGACACATCCATAAACCATTTCGTTCATTCTCTTCGATGTTATGAACAACTAACGGCCGATTGTATCAACATGGATTATGGTTGGCTTAAACTGTGCATCTCGTTTAAACCGGTGCGCGTGATTTTTGACTTATGTCATAATGGGATTCTGGTACCAAAACTAATGTACAGAAGTAAAACCCGGAGCTGGCAGAAGAGGAATGAAAATATACTTAATACGGTAGAGATGAGACTACTTAGACGTATGTATGGCAAATCCATTTATGAGTAAAGAATGAAGATTTTAGGAAAGAATGTAAAGCTGATCTTAGCATAGCATAGCATAGCATAGCAATAGTAGATAGAATGAAAAAAGGGTCGCTCAGATGGTTTGGGCATGTTAAGCGAATGAACGAGGAAAGAATGGTAAGAAAAATATATGACGCAATTGTTGACGGCACCAGAAAGAGAGGATGACCGCGGAAGACGTGGCAAGACCAGATTAATTAGTTATTGGAGGATGATCCTGTTGGGAGTCTCAACAATCGTAGAGCTTGTATGCAAAGATGTATGAATGTGGATGAGGCGAGAGTTGTGTGTCAGGACAGAGAGTGGGGTGCCTACCCCCGCGGAGAAACGGCGTGATGGTAAGTAAGTCATCTAAATCGTTTTTATTTAAAAAAAAAAGATTTTTTTTGCAGTGTCGGTAACGGTTACCCTATTATTTATCATAATCTAAGAAAAAGTACCTACTCCAGATATATCACCTACCCATTTGACAATTTTACATTTATATGCCACGGTATACTTTTTATCTATTCTGTGGCAAATAAATGTTACGTTATCAAAATCTGATACATGATGAGATGCGGAAAACGGAAAAAAATATTTACAGCTGAGGGAAAATCCATTTCTGCCGATGAAAAAGTATAGTTCAAGGTAAACTAGTTTTCTTATTAAGGATATATACTATAAAATCAGTTGATCACAAAAATCAGTGGCATCCTACACAATTTTGTACATGTAGACGCTAAATTGTTGAAAAATTTCATAAAATTTTAATGACATGTGTCCAAAACCGCGCGTAGCAAAAACGTGCACGCGCACCGGCATAAACAAGACAACTGGACCTAAGTCATATCAAAACTAGATAAAAAAAAATTAAAGCAGACAAATAAAATTCTTTAATTTTAAACCCTCTAAGGTTAAATTTTATTTACATGGAGTAGTTGTCCCTAATATTGACCATGACATTTTGTTGCACGTGTTAAGAAATGAATAAATCTATTATTCATGTCTCATATGGAAAGAATAGTAATTACAAGGATGACATCTTACAATACATCGTAGCAACAGCAGCACATTATGTTAAAGGTAGATTTTTTGGTCATGACACTTTAAAAATACCTACTGATACATTTCAATGTATGCGTGAACAATATTTATGCAAGAAAGAAACAAAGTTATACGATCGTTCCACGCTAAATAGAAACGCAATAACGCACTTGACATAATATGCTTTCAATTATTTTTAAACCATTATATTGATATAATAAAATTTGCCGTTAACGTATAACAAAAAATATTTTCTTCACCTACTAGTATAGTTTCGATTGAAGGGCATCGACATAGTCGTTATTATTATTAAAATGTGAATAAAATTATTTGATTCCGTATCCAAAAAATTAAATTAATTAATTTTAATAACATTAACTAAATCTATGTACTATAATATTGTTGTAGTACATATTTTTACATGTTGCAATAAGTCGAATCTGTCAATATTATTAGGTACGTAAAATTTGAAATAAATAGATCGGACAGTTCTTCTTTCATTCAACTTTAATAGACTTATTTAAACAATAGAGAGAATCATAATTTAACAATTCCCTCGGTATATTTAATTTATAATTGAGAAATTTCAAAAATTTCTATTGTGTGAGAGTGCACATCGCTCTGTGCAGAGTGCATTGAGTGAGTATGGCGACTACACAGAGTCGAGTTGTTCTCGACCTGACTCCTCATTATGTTTAGAATCGAAAATAATATCTAGATCTTCAACTAATGATGTATTTGGGTTATTTAATTGAGTAATTGAAAAAAATAGGTTTCCTTATTAAGAAAAATGGCATAATTTGGTAAATCGCATAATTTGGCTTAGAAATGGGTTATTAGAGTAATAAGCAAAAAATATTTCGATTTAATCCCGAATAACTATTTAGATCCTTTCATATATAGAACATGCGACAACTGTATACAAAATATTATATCATAATTATTTTTTTTAAACCTATCTAGACACACAGGATCAGAAGCCAAGGATACAAGAAGCAAGACAAGTGGAAACTTCTCAGCGGTAAAAATGATAACTTAATTTGTGCAAATATTCTTCTTATTTTGTGCTCTCTAAGTATATACAATAACTTATCAGATGTAAAATTTTCAAGCAAAAAATAACGAAATGGCTCTTTGATGTTGGTAGGACTAAACATGAGAGCAATGTGTCTTCCTTACTAATATAACTTACATGGTTATCTTTGTTCTTTCATTCTGCGTAAACCTAATTAAGTTTTATTAGTAGGTAGATACATTTCTTTATCAAGTTCAATTATTTTATTTTTATTTCTTTGTGCAATTTTAAAAATTATATTTCTAATATGTAGTCTTTTCTTTTGTTAAAACCTAAAAAAAAACGTACAGATAGTTGCTTCAGACCAGACCTAGTAAAGCAACTACCTTCTTATGTATGTATAGCTTCATATGAAATAAATAAATAAATTTATCAAGGAAAAATTAGGTATACCTAACATATTATTTATATAAAACTATTCTGTCATTTAATAAATTTTACGCCAAATTATTTGGTCACTTTATGACAAGTTATAAATTACGCAAGGAAAAATAAATATAAATTTTTATTCCGGATGCATTTAATGTCTCTGTCATTTCTGCGGCATGTAGATACCTACCGTCGGGAGGGCCGAGCGTGTAACGATGATGGCCCAGTTGCCGCAAAAACACTTAATATCAGCAAAAACTACCGCACATGACATACGCAAATGTTATTAGAATTGATGCGGGGTAATGTGCATAACAAATACGCATTCATTAGCCGTACGCCATTTTTTAGAGCCGCCAATTACGTGGGTAGGCGGCTGCACGCAAATCCCTACACAAATAATCGCCATTGTATCAACAAATTATCCGAGAGAGCCGACAGTTGAATGTGCGAATGCACGCGCGGAATATTGCGTGGACAGTAATGGTGTATCATATTGTACGGAAGCCATGAATATTGTTTTCTATCCGTTTCTCATTTCAGTCTATTAACAAATATCGACATGAATTTATTTAATAGGGCATTCGCCATCGACCCCAGCATGATCAGATAGGTAAACAAAATGTTGGAAGATGTCCTCTTTAAATACCGTGCTTAAGAAAATTTATGAAAGTGGACGACGGAAAAGTGGTGTACGAGTAGCAGGGCGGCGTGGTAAGAGTGTGGCGTTCTATTATTTTCGATGAGAGGTAAATACAAGTCCAAAATCTCCGATGAAGATAAAAGCGGAGTATATCAATTAAGTTGTGGAGATTGTGATGCAATTTACATCGGACAAAGTGGGAGAAAAATAAAGGAAAGACTAGAAGAGCATAAAAGAGCCGTAAAAAACTTAAGTTTAAATTCAGAAATTGCAGAGCATAAGTTTGATTCGAAATTATTATATGGGTGCAGTAAAGGAATAAGAATGGACATCTTGGAGATCTTAGAAATTAATAATAATAAAATAAATAATAATCCAGATACCACCCATAACCTCTCCACTCCTATCCATTCTAACCCCGCCCCCGACCCCCACCACCATTAAACCCACCCAATCCCTATAAATTGTGTCTCGAATTATTTTTAATTTAGTTGTAAACATGTTGTTATTGACAATGGGAGAAATCCCGAAAACGTTCTAACAATTCAAAATAAATATATAGTGGAATAAAACAGTGTTGTGTTTACCCTCATTTTATAAAATATTAAAAATGAATTTCCACAATGTTACAAACAAAAAACTTGAACATGTAAATATATTAATAGTTCAGAGAGTAACTATCAAAGTGATTTTGAGGAAACCTTCAATATTCCCAACATGGGAACTTTCTTTTTAATGTCCTAAATATAAATCAAATTTATAAAAAAATGCGGTAGATACCTACTACAAATTCACAAAATGTACTTTAATAATAACACACTGGGATGGTTTAGTAAAAGACCGAGATCAACTGGAAATATTGTGATACCTAAATGTAATACTAGCCCAGTCCAACATCATTTCAACTATCAAGGAGTAGGTACTTATAATTTTTTAATGCTCCTCCCAATGAAATGAAAACGGTAAAAAATTATAGGAAATTCAAAAATAAATTGGAAATTACTGAAAAGATCAATAATAACAATACCTTTTTAATTTTTATAACTTAATTTAATGTTTATACATACCTATATTTTATTTTTCTTACATTATATTATTTTTCAGTGGTTTAATATAATGCTAGTAATTAACAATATTCACTACAACGCTTTTAACACGAGAATTAAATTCTCTTTTAAGGGTGAGAAGCGTTAATATACCTACTCATTCTGTTATCCAAATATATCTATATGTAATTAATATATTTTATGTATAATGTAATTAAATAAAATAAAAATATGCTACAAAAATAACAATCTTACAAATTGAAATTAGGGTTTTTTAGATTAGATATAATATTCAGTTCAGTCTTGTTCTGGCAAATTTGCTAGACTCACTCTGTTTGAAAGTAACCAACCGGTTTGATTGCTTTCATCAAGAACTTTTACCCTCCTTTTTAGAAGAAAAAGAGATGTCATATTTAAAAAACATAAACTACAATAAATATAATAAATGCTGGTAATTTTGCTAAACTTCTGTCATTATTAATATACTCATATTCAGTTTAATCTTGCTGCTTATATGATGTCATTTCAATTAATAAATACAAGATGTAATAGTGCAGTTTGTGTACACACGTATGCACTTAATTGCACACGTAGTTGCGCTAATGTCCAGGTCATGTACACATAGGGAAAAACATACGGGATAATGCATTAGAGATATGACGCCAGGCTGCATACTTCATGAACAGCTCACACAAGAAACAGTTTCCTACTACAATAAATAACTTACCATCTTTATAAACTTACTTTATTTGGTAATATTAATATCACAAAGGACGCAGGCGCAAACTGATACAAGCCACTGTGGAAAATTGCCAATAAGGTGGACATTTAAGATCACTCACTTCAGGAAGCTGCCAAAATTGCTGCAGACCGGAAATTATGGCGTTAAAATTTTGATGCTTAAATTTTAACAGTAATGCCAAGATAACATACAACTTTTCTACCAAGACTATAAGATGAAATTTGAAACTCGAGTGTTAGAACACTTCATCTTTAGTATAATTGAGTTGGAAGACCAACTCTATTACACTAAAGATACTTCATGAAAACACGACGAAACGTCTTTCATTTATTATGAAACAAAGCATCTCAATTCATTAATTACATAACAAGTGATGCGAAGACGAAATGAAAAAGTTTATGGAAAGATCAGAAAGTTATCTTCACATAGAAACTGGTAAACACTTGTAAAGATCTCACAGAGGGACTGATCCAAAATTGAAATGCATCGATAAAATCACATTTGCTGCAGTTTCATATCCTTTTATGAATAACTGATGGCTCAGAGAAGTTAATCATTACTTTTTCAGGCCTAGTAGGTAGGTACTTTGATTAAATCTAAATGCTTTAGGATAAATAAAAAATTCGTTGAATTGAACTGACGGCTACCATCTCAGTCGTATATAGAAGGCTTCCACATTGGAATACTCCAGGATTGTGCCAAATTGGAACAGGATACGAGTCAAGTCAAATGGGTTCAAATATTCATCCGTATTCTGAACTAAGCAATATTGTTATTTCCTGTATCTTGACAGTTATTGTAGGTATAACACTGTGACGCCGTTTTTTTGACGTTTTATGTTTGACAGGTTTGAAATTAATTAATTCAATCAATAATTGTGAATAATTTAAGGTTTTTTTACGCGTTAGAGCTTCCTGATTGATTGAATTCATTAATTTCAAACATGTCAAACTTAAAACATCGAAATTGGCGGCAATACAATGTTACACATACCTGTCAAGGTTGGGATAAAGATTTGACATCTCAATATTGCTATTTTCAGAATAGCACAGATTATCTGCTGCAGATTGGTTGGAAACCCACAACTGCCTCGATACGGGATGAGAAATGTCTCAACAGCCTAGTCTGAAGCAGGCGCTCTGTTCGCGAAACGTATCGACAGCTTTTCTGACGACCCCCACTGCCTCGGTAAGAGGAATATGACTAGTTTTCTGTAGTGAAGATTTATGACTATTAATATGGTTGAAAGTGCGTGCCAGAGGAGAGCGGAGAGCGCAGAGCGGACCAGAGGGAGGGAGAAGAACGATGGCGGTGTCTCCGCCTCCGCAGCGCTCTGGAGAAATGTCAAATTGCCTCACACACGAATGTGAACAGTCAAAGCGTGAAATTTGTTTTGGTCGTTACGCGTGCCACGGGTCGCATTAGGAAGGAATTTATGAATACTTTGTCTACTTTTTCGGCCGCACGAGTTAAAACCATTATGGTAATGTCGCTACAGAACCGAAGTCGCAGGGGAGCGCAACGTCGGCCACGCGAATCGATGATTGAAAACAAAACTCAGATGAACAGTGCTTGAATTATTGAAGAATATTGTTCATGAAAAATATCTATTACGTTTTATATGGAAAATTTCTATGAATGCTGTCAAATCGATGTGGTGTTATAGAAGTCTCTGCAAACAGCTATGAATATACCTAACATTTTAAATGTTGAAATCCTGCTATTCTGGGAAATCACCGGGATTGAAAACGGAATAAGAACTATTACGAAAACAATGTATTTGTGATTTTTGGAAAATTTCATAATATAATTTCATAAATTATTAAAATACATTCGTAGCAATTAGCATATACTGGGGCAGGCCAGTGTCACTTTTCATTTGGTGCATCTGTTGGACAGGAGGTTTTTCCTTTCTTCTCTGATCATCGATCTTCTTCTTCTTCAGCCTTCATCTCTCCACTGCTGGATTTAGGCCTCTTCCATACCCTTACACCCTTCTCTGATTGATCTCTGGTGAGATATTATAGTTAAATAAATATAATTAACTTAGTGAAACACCACTTATATTTATTGTCAAATCCAACCACGTTTCGCTACGACCGTAGCTTCTTCAGGGAGAATCTTAACTGAAAGTTAAGATTCTAAGGTTAAGATTCTCCCTGAAGAAGCTACGGTCATAGCGAAACCTGGTTGGATTTGCAATAAATACAAATGGTGTTTAACTAAGTTAATTTTATTTATTTATTATTGGTTATTGGCGGCTATTGATCAGTCACCGCGAATCAGTCGCTCTCTCTTCTGGCGATATGTCCAAAAAATCTCGCGACATGTCGCGAACATATCGAAAAGACTCGTTCATTAAAACCGAGTTTCTGGACAACCAGCACTTGGGTATATTTAGCGGTCCATGTTATAATATTGTAATTTATCTCAATAGAACAATTTCTCTCTCGTCTTTTCTGTTCTGAGAATCAAGACTGAGAATCAAGACTCGTGTCTGGCCTCCAGCAAGCCTCCGAGTCTTGGGTTTTTGACAAACAGTAAACCGTACACAATTGAAAATGGGTTGATTTCAACAACAACAACGAATGTTTAAAGAAAGAGCTAAGATTTATAGGTTCTTATTGCTTCTTAATTATTGAAATATGTATATCATAGTCTTGACTTGATCTAACGGCAATCAGAGTACCGGGTCACTAATGGACCCCTTGCTCTTTCATCATGGTGTATCAGTGAAGGGGTTTCTTTACTTCACTTTAGAAAAAATAAAATATAGGAGGGGTGGGTGTTGCAGTGAGAGTGGCGCGGGGGGGTGTATATTTAATATTTCTTTATAGGATCGTAAATAGTTTGATTGATTGCCCCCAGATTATTAGTCTGATCGACTTATATGCTCCATCGAGGTCATCAAGACACAGTGCATTGTTCTATTATAGTGGAAATGGCAGAACTAATGCATTAGCAAACTCTGTAATTCTGTAATTCCCAGATTACACTCATTAGGGAATAAGCATGCAGAAGCGGCTGACATTTTTGCTGATAGTATAACTGTTTATAGGACAAAGCTGATACAATTGTTTACATCCCAACGAAATGGAAATGGACAATAAATCTTTCTATTTTACCTTTAACTATTATTATTTGTACCTTTAACTTTATTATTATTGTAACTTTAAACTACATTATTATTTTAAATGTCTTATGTTATTTTAAAAAAATATTATTCTGTATATTGTAAAAGCCCATAAGGGCGTTAAATAAATATAATAAATAAATAATCATAGGTCGAAGAAAACAAGTACATAAATATAATTGTGTACCTAATAATAATAAATGCCTCGAGTGTTAAATAGTACACGGCTGGAAGAGATGTAAAAGTGCAGCCCTCTCCCCCTGAGACGACCCGAGTAAAGGGTTGGGGAGGCCGACCGCGGGCCGCCGCTTGGCCTGCCCAGCGCCATTACTCCGGATAAACAATGCGCGCCCCCCCCTCCCCCCACGGAGCCGCGCCGCTCTCACGAGCGAAGACACAGAGCGAGCGATAAAATAAACCAAACGACAAATTAACTACGTGCCATTTACCCACGCCTTATGAAATAAACATATCGTGCCATTCCGCAAACATTCGTCACCTTCCGCCGATGTTTTTTTGGTACATCCCTTTGTTTTAACTATTTTTCGCATCCCTCGACAAATTAAAAAAGCATTTAGAAAACCATGCTAATAATTGGATTAAAAATTATTTGCGCAAAGCATGGGAATGCATGCGACCTTAGAGTATATATTATACTCTAAGCATTATTAAAATTAACTTAGTTTACCAAAGGAAAGTCACTGGACACTGGAAATTGTAGTAGGTACAGTTCTTAATTTTATGGTAATATTGAGATGCTTCGATTTTCGGTAACATTGTCAATCGTGCTAGATATATTTTTGTTTGAACGAACGCTACAACCGATCAACAAAAAATTTGCTAAATTAGGTTGCGATTTTCGGGATTAGAATAAAATGTTCGTAAAAGTGGTATGCATTCATTCGTTTTTAAAAGCCGCACCACGAAATTGAGCGGCCCCTAAATAACAAAAAATGTCAATTAAAACAATTTTGTATTTTTTAGTTCAAAACGATGTCTAATTCAAATCGTCAAGTTGAAAATGAGACATATATTACAAAATCCTGCACAACTAAACTCCTTACCAGCAGACTTAAAATGATTAACAATATTTTCATATGAAAGTATGTTCTAAGAACACGGTTACTGGATTGGAGGGATGATTAATTAATTAAGCATAAATTATAGAAATCTCACAGAGACGAAGCTATTATTTATATATGAGAAAAGTGGATAGAAGTCTCTTATACGATGGTACGAGCTTACAACCTGTATGAGCTGGCTTACGTGATCACTCTACACAATGCAACGTTCACCAATTCCATCGTAAGAACATCCACACATGGTCAAATTATTTGAAAGTTCTATATATCTATATGTTCGAATCAAGAACATTTAATTTATTGCACTGGTCTCTGCTAGAGACATCTGTTGTTATTTTTTCTCATTAACAAGTTAGTATACTTATATAGATTTCGTAACTGGTACATACCTATATATTCCTTATTAACACATACCTATATGATATTCTTTCGAATTGTTAGATACTTATTTATTTATTTCAAAAAATTCTTGTTTACAAATAAAGGTACTTAATACTAATTAACAATAAAAATATTAGATAAATTACACATTTTTTGGTTGTTGTTAAATTTGTGGATTATGCCACTCTACTAGGCTACGCTTGTCCCAGAGTGGCGTTATAGAACACAATTATAATATTTTTTTGAATTCGTCAGTAATATTTATTTTCATAAGGTAGTAATTATGTATCTACAAAGTATCAAGTGCAATGTTAGTGATAAGTTGAGTGAGTCATAAGTCCAAGTGTAAATATGTGTAGAATAATTGTTTAATGTAAAAAGGGTTAAAGTTTTTTTTAAGATTATTTTATATTTTCCTTAATTAATTTATTTATTTATTTAGGTATATATTTTTATTTATAGACATTATTATGCAATTACAGTAAATAAATTTTCAGTTGCTGTTCTACCTTTGGAGGTAAGCCAGTTGTTTGATAATGCTTTTATTTTATTAATTGAGTATATTCTTTTTTGAGATTTTCGGGAAGTCTGTTTTAAATATGTTAAATATTTTAGGCCCTATGTACGCCTGAAAATATTGATTTTCGGGCATATTCTAGTAGGTATCATAGGTACAATTAATAATTTATTAGTTTTTCAGATTTATATGTGCAACGTTAATAATTAGTCAGATAAAAATAATGTTAATAAAATAGACAAATAGACAACAAAAATCACGAATTACATAAACGACTCGCGCACAAATTTTGAACCAAATCCATCTGCGTCTTTAAAATATTTTGTTAACGGTTCGACGGTAACAGTAAAGCCTTTTGTTTATTGTTTCGTCATTAACCCGAATGGGTTTGTGATTGTTGAGAAAATTATTTGTGGGCAATTTTGCCTCAGTTCGGGGGGGCGCCGCCGCCCAAATGTATTAATGACATCGCGATAAGCTTTATTACAAACAGTGAAAGGTGCTTATTTTTGGATACTTTTTCAATGATAAATATCGCACTAATTTTTATACATTTTTTAACAAAGGACTACTTCTTTACACATTCTGCAAGATTTGTATTTTTTTTTTTAAATTTTTAAAATAGGTAATATAATAACATTAATATTTCCTAATATACCTATACATTGTAAAAATCAGTATATCAATTTTCTAATCAAAAGTACGTATCACAAAATTTCTTAGTTTTTTCTTAAAAATGTTCATATTTTTTTCATCTCTAATATCCTCACATACAACTTCATCCCACTGTACATTACAGAAGTTTGCGATCTTTTTTACTCCCTTTCTTTTAACTCGTAGCGTCTGCTTGTCTACTTGTCTTGTCTGCTTATCTGACGAAAAAACTTTGGATCGATTTTTAACCCTTTTCCCGTGATCCAATCGAGCTTAAACTTTGCAGCAGACTCGTGGCGACGATCAAGAAAATCTATCAAATTTTTGTTAAAAAAAATTAATAAATTTTTGGATTTTTCAAATTTTTAATGGTCTTTTCATACAAATTATTAAGTTGTATGAAAATATTTCAACGCTTCTGGTAGACGCGAACCCTGATTATAGTATAATTTTGGATTTTTGGAAATTTTTTATTACTCCCTTTCGTATCGTCGCCCGACCGAAGCCCAACGCGTAGGTTAAGCGCCAAACCAGTTTCCACTACTAAATGAGAAAGGGAGTATAATAAAAACTTGGTTTTTATGGGTTACTTTTTTCTTTTTGAATGGCAATCTTATTTCATCTTTTCTCTTATTTTTCTTACTAATTCAAAGGTATTTTGTGTCCATTAACAATTTTGTATATAAATAGATGTACATTAAATTTAATTATTTGTCTAAATGTCATTATTTGTAGACTTTCTAACATCAATTTGATTCTTGTGTATCGATTTCTTTTTAGTGTAATTCTTAATGCTTTATTTTGGAATATTGTTAATTTTTTCAATTCTTCTTCCTCAGAAATAGTATACTGCTGCAGTTGTTGATGTGGGGGACTATTATTAACATAGAACTATTATTACGAGAATCCAGAGAGTGCAGAAAAAGTTTCTACGTATTTTGTCATACAAAGCTGGTCAACACAACAACCTTCACAGCTACGACGATTGACTTGCCTTTTTCAAGATGCACAAACTTGAGTCCCGACGGAAAATATCCGATCTCATTGTGCTACACAAGATTCTCAGCGGAGCTATTGATTCTCTCTCTCTATCTGATATAAATTTGCATGTTAAACCCCGTATAAGAAACCCGGAGTTCTTCAGAATAAGTCAGCACACTAATAATGTCGGTTACTTTTCTCCCATTACAAGGTGGTGTCGCACATATAATTTGTATTGTGCTGACCCTAACATTGATGCTGATATTCTTGCAGACACGTTATCTTCGTTCAAAAACTCACTCATACACAACATCCATTTTCTAAACGACGACATGAACCTATAGATCCATTAAATCAATCATTCATTAAATACTAATCGCACTACACTCAAACACAAAATATATAATATACATAAATGTACATGTAAAATATAATTAATTACAAAAATACATGTTACTAGAGCATGCCGAAGACACTTGTAATTGGGATAACGGGCATAGTCTTCACTATAATGTTTATTATCTGAGTATCATGTACCCATTATCCTGTTAGCTAAGCTAAATATATATGTTTTCTTTGTACATTCTATGTACATTTTGGTCACAAAACAAACTCCAAGTACCATTTTATAATAAATTAATTTCAAACAGCGTTTATTTTTCATAATACAAACGCACATACTAGCACTTCGAAAATGTTACATGAAGGATGAAAATCGATAGATCTGGAAAAGAGTGGCCGATGGAAGAAGTTTGGCTAGAGTTTCCTGGGGTAGTCTGCCTTGTGTTTACAATGATTTCACGCGTTGCTGAGATCAAGGATCTCGGTATTGTCTTTGATGCCAGACTGACTTTTTCAAGTCACATAAACCAACTGGTTACAACGTGTTATAAGCTTTTAGGTTTCGTAACACACATATCTAAAGGATTTTCGAATGAGAAGTGCATAGAGCAAATGTACAATTTCATTTCGTTCAAAATTGGAATATGGAGTGGCAGTTTGGAGCCCGCACCAAAGGAAATACATCGACATGATTGAGCAGATTCAAAAGAAATTCTTGCGCTTCTTATACATGCCCAGAACAGGAGAATATCCTACATTCATGACCCATGAAGTACTGCTGAAGGAATGCAACTACCGCAGCCTCGAGTCGCGCAGACAGGAGGGCCTAGTCATGTTGAAGGTTAAAATTTTAAGAAACATAATTGATGCTCTGAACTTTCTAGAGAATTATGCCCTGTTTGTACCAAATAATTATTTGCGAAATCGAGGTCACCCGCTATTTCATGTCCCAAAATGCAGAACGGACGAATAAGCACACCATAACGCGTAGTGTGCAACTCCTAAATGAACTGAGCGATCATGTCGATGTACTTAATGATAGCTTTGAAAGCATCAAGATGCGGATCGCCTCCATATAGGTACTCACTCTAAGATATACTTGCATTGTAAATGGAGCAATCCGTAATACAAAAAAAAAATTTTTTTTCTTAAGTACCCTATCCGTTCGACGGTCATTGGCTATCATGTTGGCTATGAGAACTTTGTTTACTGCGGCCCGGAACAGCTCCACAGTAGACTGGCCAAACCACTGTCTCAGGTTTTTCAGCCATTATGTTTTTCTTCTTCTAGGGCCCGACTTCCAGCAATCTTTCTCTACATTATGCGATGCAAGATCTCGTACATCTCTGAATGTCTCATCACATATCCGAGATATTTATATTTTCGGATTTTAATTGTTTTAATAACTTATTTTTCTTCTTATTCATTCGAACTAAAGCATCTTCATTTGTAACTCTGTCCATCCAGTTTATTTTCAGGATTCTTCTGTAGATACACATCTCGAATGCCTCAAGTCACCTTATCAATTCTTCGATAAGCATCCATGCATTCATTCAATAAAATAATATGGAAAACACGTAGCATCTGACCATTCGCATGCGTAAACCAAAGTTGAGATTACGACTTTTTTATGCGGAGAAAAGTTGCACGAGCTTGCTCAATGTGACATTTGATTTTAACCAAAGGATCCCACCTTTCATTTATATTGCAGTCCAAGTATACAATACTTTGTACCATCTCTATTATCTTTCCAGCGATATAAATATTTTTATTCCCACCTGCGTTATTTTTGCTTATGAGCATTTATTTTGTTTTAGTTGTATTAAGTTCTAAACCAAATTTCTCACATGTTTTCACTACTTGATTCAGCAGAAGTTATAGATCCTCAATGTTACTTGTTAGAAGTACCGTATGTATCATCTGTATAACGTAGGTTGTTCAGAATTTTCACATTTATACAATGTCCTTGAGTAACTCTTGCAGAGCTTCAATGAATATTTCTTAACAGAACAGAAACAGAAAAATGGTGATTCTTTTAGTGCGAAGCATATTCCTGAAAAGATAAAAGCCAAATTTTATCGCATATCTTTCAGTATTATCGCCTCGTCTCTTCGAAGTCTTCCCCGTGGTCATTTGAGACTGCTGATAAAACGCTATTAATGGGTGTGTTTATTAATAATATTAATAAAGATTAATATTATTAATAAAGATATTAATATTAATATTAATATTAATGTAAAAAAAAAATGTTCGATACATGTATCCTACCGATGTTGACATATGGACTAGAAACAGCAACACTAACAGAAAAAAGCATACACAAATTAAAATGTACACAGCGGGCCATGGAAAGGCAGATGCTCGGCATAAGCCTTCGAGATAACATCAGAAATGAAGAAATAAGACGCCGAAAAAAAGTTGCCGATATTATGGACCGTATTGCAAAACTAAAATGGCAGTGTGCTGGACATATGGCTCGACAGGAGGATACTAGATGGGCACCCAGAATCCTACAGTGGAGGCCCTGGACAAAAAATAGAAGCGTCGGAAGACCTCCCAAAAGGTGGTCTGATGACATAGTCCAGCAAGCAGGAAGAACCTGGATGCAAAGGGGGAGAAACACAGATGAGTGGAAGAAAATAGAAGAGGTCTACATCCAGCAGTGGAGGGAAAAAGGCTAAGGAAGGAGAAGAAGAAAGAATGGGTGTCTTGGAAAAGGCATCCATCTGACATGTTACACGCATAAAATTATTATTATTTTTTTTTTATTTATTTAAAAAAATCCTTGTTTACAAATAAAGATACTTAATACTAATTTAACAATAAAACATAAGATAAATTACACATTTTTTTTTGTTTTGTTTAATTTGTGGATTATGCCACTCTACTAGGCTACGCCTGTCCCAGAGTGGCGTTGTAGAACACAATTATAATATTTTTTCGAGTTCGTCAGTAGTATTTATTTTCATAAGGTAGTAATTATATATCTACAGAGTATCAAGTGGAATGTTAGTGAAAGTTGAGTGAGTCATAAGTCCAAGTGTAAATATGTGTAGAATAATAGTTTAATGTAAAAAGGGTTAAAGTTTTGTTTAAGATTATTTTTTATTTTCCTTAATTAATTTATTTAATTATTTATATAGGTATATATTTTTATTTGAAGACATTATTATGCAATTACAGTAAGAAAAATTTTCAGTTGCTGTTCTACCTTTGGAGGTAAGCCAGTTGTTTGCTAAAGCTTTTATTTTATTAATTGAGTATATTCTGATTTCCAGGAAGTCTGTTTTAAATATGTTAAATATTTTAGGCCCTATGTATGAGTAATTTTTCTGTCCATGTGTTGTCTTAGTTTTTGGTATTTCGTCAAGGTTACGTAATGCTTGTCTAGTATTATGTGAATGCGAGTTACTGGTTGCTGTTAGGTGGTTTGTGTTTTTGATGTAGAAGATGAGGGTAGACTAGTGAAACGCGAACTCTTTTTCATTAAAAGAAATGCATGTAAATGAGTAGGTACCTACAAAGCTGAAGTTTCGAGAAACCGCACCTTGCGGTCAGCAGCTAGGCGGGTAGGTGCTCTGAAAGCTCCGAGTTTTGCGTCCGACCCGCTTAGCAAAACTCACCGCAAGAGCGTCGGTCACTTAACAATTGGCCCGGCATTGTGTTCAACCGATCGCCCGTTTAATTTGCTTTAAAATGTCTTATTACGCGGGTCAATTATTGCGTCATGCACCCCCCATCAGCCCCGTAATGGTCCCACACCCATCATGTCTCAGTTTATGTTCTTTTAAGCGTTTTCTATAACTTACCGTAATTATTGTCTGAAAGGTGTGCGGCCCGACAATTGCGGTTAATTTTGGCCAAAACGACGGTTGAAAACTAACGAAGCGAGTTTATTTTAGATGCTAGTGCTTAAGACACGTCTTAGGACGGGCGCAAAGAGGGACTTTGGAAAAAATTAATAATTTCATTTCCATACAAATCTCTGATGGTAAAAATTGACTTTCTTATTTTCTATTTGTGAAATGTATCATTAAAATAATTACCTACCCCCTCCCCTAGTCTCAGGATAACAATATTATTAAGTTGATAAGATATAAAATAGACAAGACGGAGTGAAAGTTATATCATTATAACAGGATTGTTAGTTTTAATCTAGAATTATTACTCTTTGGATGGAAAAGGTTACAAACGTGAGTAAATTAATCTGATTTCTACCAATTTTACAATAATATTAGTGCACAATTAATATTATAATCATCACGGCAAAATTGACGAAGCGTACAATGTTATTACTAGCGGTCAAAACATGAAGGGGGGGGGCCTATCCACCCACTGGCGTAGTCACCGCCTGGAATCGCGTATTAAGTTCGACAATGATATCAATTATTACAGCACAGATTAAAAAATCTTAGTAATGGATAAAAACATAAGTGTGATATTAAATAAAATATAAATTTGTTGCGTTCGATTAATTTTAGCATAGTATTACGGGCCAACCACTTTATAACCTCTGGTAGTGGTGACACCTACTATTTGTTCCATACAATAACTATTTTAAAGTGTAAAGGTACATAATAAAACAAAACCTTAAAAAGAAGATATTGTCACTCAGCAGTATTAAAAAGAATAACATATAATGGAGAAATAATAATATCGTTCACTATAAAAAAAATCCTTATTCCATATATGCTCCCTGTTATGTGGAATTAACCAGTGCGATAATGAGCATACAATTGTTAAAATAAAACATAAGAAAACTAAGAAATATACTTAAAGGCCTTTTCTAAGTGCTGCCAAATACCATCGAACGACATATACATAATATACATAATATAAAATTGATATAAACATAACATTTAACTCCAGATAATAACAATAGAAATTGTGAAAACGTCGTCGAATGGAAGTAGTGACATTGACTTTTAAAAATAATATTGTTATGTGAGGGTGCGAGTTGAAACTCGAGTGGAAAGCTATTCGATTCCTTGAAGTAACTGGAAGACAGTATCCGACTAATGTGCGACATCCGAGTGGGTAGAACCATTTCCCAGAAGCTAATAATTTAAATAACAGGACATGTTTATTTGTAATTTTTCTGTTTTTTGTTTAAACTCTTTTTATGTTTTCCATCAAGCGTTTCGGATAATCAATTTTAATGTATTTTTAAAATTACCAAATCATAGTATTATTATAATTACTCCAAAGACATGCATGTAGTGCATCGAGATGCATGTAGGGCCAGTTTAAAAAATTAACGAAGTGAGGTGTACAGATTATCTAAAAATATGTTTAGATATTATTCAATGTGTAGAAATATTATATATTCATTATTTAATATTCGAGTCACATTAAGAATAGCATTTCATGAGAAAGAAGTCGATATGTACATTTTACTAAATCAATTTTATTTTTTGTGCTGGCAAGTATATGTTTGAAGTGATGTATATGATGAGTATAATTATGCCATCGATGTCTGAATGTTTGTTGTATTATACTTGCATGTTAGAGGAGAATAATTTTTTTACTCGTACCATACCAGTTTCCATCGAGGGGCTGGCTAGATGAGGCTACATCTGACTAACTGACAGAGAAGTTCAATATTAATTATGTCGTAATCGTCTTCTGTACACAACCGGATAGTCGATAGTTTACATTATATGTTATGTTTATGTTAATTTATATTGCGCCGTTTTTTGCGTAAGAGACGCTTCAAGGGCGCTTTGCAGGTGAAACAGGTGAAGTTTAAACCGTTTTTCAATGATAGACACGATCGGATGATAAATAGAGGAAACATTAAAATGTCTTTTAACGCTGCATACGATTGTATTATCGTAAGCCTTCTATAATTATTGAAATACAATAAATTAACATAATTTATGAACACAATAAATAAATAAACAAAACTGTACAGTAAGCGGTGGTGCGTAGTTGTGCCCGGCAGAACACTCTTCTTTCAGGCATTTTTACAAAATGAGTACAAGAAACCAAATGGTACCGCGCATGGTTTGCGGCAATGCGAAGCAGCTACTAAGTACTCGGTCGAGCTGGTACCATCCCCAGGAGCAGGCGGTCCAGAGCACCTGAGGTGTCGCTGGTGCTGAGCAGCCCGCGCGAGGGAACCCTTCATCAGCGACAACAATGGGCACGTCATGCACGCAAATTCTCGCAATTTGGGCTCGCGTTCGCAGACGCCATCAAGCCGGTCGCGTGCCTTTTGTGAGGAGGGAAGATCGTTTAATTCGAAGAAAAAACTTCATCGGCCACTGGGCCACATGCCGGCAACGCGGTTCCGTCCTGCTCCCCAAATGATAGCCATTACCGGCCATTACGGCGCGGCTGATGATGGCCCTCGGTGTCGGAGGAGACGACACCAGATGGCGGTGACCCCTCGTGTGGCGCTGGCCGCGGCCTTGGTGCTCCTGACTCCGCGGGTATTCACAAAGGAACAATACTTGGCCCAGTTTCGAAGAATACGGCGAATTCGTTGGATGCATCTTCACAATATAAATGCAAGTACCAAACATGACACGCCGCGCATTTTTAGTGAAATTACACGCTTACGGTATTTGGAACACGTACAATGTAGGGTCAGATGGGGAACAGTGTAACGTTAGTAATATTTCTTTCTCTTTTAATTTGTTTATTGCGTCTCTTTACGTATTTTGACAATATCGTGCGCCGCAATCATAAACCTTGTCATCGTAGGTTATATTGCTTGGTAAAAGGAATTATGTTCAAAATTAAGTTTTTTGTCAAAAATTGTGAAGACTAGTGAAGATTCGTTTTTGTAAAAAACAAATAGTTTCTGGTGAGTAATTATATTTTGATTTTAATCTTCAATTAGTTGGTGTTTAAGACGTCCACAACGTTTAACGATATTTCTAACCTATAAAATTCAAAGACATTTTGTTTTTTTACAGTAAGGCGTGGGACACAGTGTAACGGGGAACAGTATAATATGTTACAGTGTGCCTCCTTGAGCATTTTCATTTTCTTCCAGATTTATACATTGAAATTGGTACGAAATCATAGTAAAAAGACTATATTGAAAAGATTAAAAGTCAGAAAAAAAATACAAATGTTTTTTTTTTTTTGAGCGTATAATGAAAGTGTAATGATTGGGTATGATTCACAAAAACATGTTGTGAAGATATTATTGAGGTTAAAGAATTTTTGTTTGCCCTGTATTGTTATATTGTACCTCTGTGGTTGTTAAACTGTACCCCATCCCAGATTAAGTAATTTCTAAGTATGATTGCAATATTTTTTTAAGCCTAATATGAAAGTTAAAGACTGATGATTCTTCAGGCAATGATGAAAGAAATATAAAATAAACGTTTTTTTTTTCTAAAAATAAAAATGACTTTTTTGTGTCACTGTTTCCCACTTGATCCTACTCTTTTCAATTCAGTCTGGAGAATAGCAGCCTTTACATTTAATAGCATTTTCATTATGCGGCTTCCGAGTATTTAACATTTTAATTAAAATGTGTTATTTTCCCGAGGATCCAACAATGATTATTGTTCTCCCATCCGCACAAGAATCACTTATCCCCGAATTATCGACGGTTTCGAGATTCGAATTAATTTGAGCAAAGCCTCCGATCGACTTCCGATCGATTTGGTTTTCAATTAACAAAGGCGCGCTGGCGGTCAGCCATTGACGTCCTCCCGGAGCTGGTCTCCGGCCTCTTCCGGCCCTTGTGGGCCACAAGGCACAATGGGCCCGCAGCCGGGCCCCGGGCCAGCCGGCGCGTGCCTTTCATACTCAAATTATTACCTCGATTGTCTTCATTGTTCGCTAAGCGGTGCGGTTACATTTGCTAAAATCTATTTCACGAGGCCACAATTATAGAAAATGATAGAACCGTCTGTTATAAATAGCACAGCAGAACAGGAAGTCTTTGAGAGGCGTTTGTGCACCAGGGTCGCCAGGGCAGTAGCAGACGCCTGGAAAACGTTAGACCAACGATAAAGCTTCCGAGATCGCTTTAACAATCTAAACGTATTTAATGCGATTGTAATTATTTATCTATCTCTTAGTTGACATCGGGATGTACAATAATATTTTGATGCGCATATTCGCACACCTTTAATTGTAATTACGTCATTTATAGGCCCATTTCATAATTTGATACTTTTATTTTTAAATAATAAGTAAAGTGTTTTTATTAAGAAAACTTTTCATTGGTGAGTAACGCCTCAAAATACGGGAATAAATAGAATATACTGTTTAAAATCATATCTTTATATAAATTAAAAGCGTTTTAAAATCAACAAAAAACGTAAAAATTTCTTGCAAATTTAAAACATTATAACTATATTAATATTAAACGTTTTTTAATTATCTGAGTAAGGATTCTAGATAATAACGTAAACTTTGTATGTATAAAAAACATACTATTTTTACTTTGTTCCGCCTAGGACACGAAAAACGATTTTTTTGGCCGTGGCATGTCGATTAATGCTTATATTTTCTTAATTATTGTAAAAAATGTTCAGTTTATTACTTTTATGTAAGAAGATAAATTCTATCTAAGTTATTGCATTAATAAAATTGCAGTCTACAATATACATTCTGATATAAATGAATAATAAAAACTCACATTTTCGTCCAAAAATGCCGAAATATGCATTTTCAGTGAACGTCCAGCCTTAATTACATTTAAACCAACACCATAACATTAAACATTAAAGCATTCGAAGCTTACAATGCGGAAAATACATTGTTCTCTCAGGGGATTCTTCACCCAAAATTGGTGATATGCATTATTTGGGTCAATCTTTTCTCCATTTAAAATTCACAAGCCAAGAGGTGAGTTTTCACATACACCACCATTTTTAGCGTAAGTATCTCGTGCGCTGTGTAAACATGTTGTTTCACATTTTTTTATTAATTGAGCTTCACGTTATCTGATCAGGTGGCTATGATTCATTAAGGATTTACCCTTTTAAAATAGTAGTTTTTGCCCCTGCCGCCTTCCTCAGTCATGAACGTCAAGTTTCCTCTTATATTTAACTCGTGGCGTCTGCTTGCTTGCTTGTCGCTTGCCGTAAAAAAAACTTTGGATCAATTTTTGACCCTTTTCCCGTGATCCAATCGAGCTGAAACTTGGCAAGTAGACTCGTGGCGACGATCAAGAAGATCTATCAAATTTTCGTTAAAAAAATTTAATAATTATATTATAATTTCGGATTTTTAGAAATTTTATTGGTTTTTTCAAATTGGAATCATTAGATAAGTTTGATTACTAGCAACGGCGGCCCGATAACGTCGCGAAATATTTTCTAAATTTTAAAAAACTCCGTCGGTATAAATAACAGATACTTCACTACGAATGTCGAAAATCTAAATTGACTGACAAATGTTTTTAGAGTTTAATCTTCAAAGCATGAAGTGTCTTATTAAAGCTCAAAAAATCTGACATTTTAGAAATATATTAAATTACTGCAAGTTTAGTGTTATGTTATATGTTTTAATTCATCTTTAATTGTTGTTATATTTTACAAAGAAAGGGAGTGTAATAAAAACTTTTTAAAGGTTTTTATGGGTTATGGGTTACTTTTTTCCTATCCTTCTCAATATTGCCACATGCGGATATCCTGGGGGAGGTACTCTTCGGACATGCGGCCCAGCGCAGTAGCGTGATGTGGCATCAACGCGTAAATAATTTATACAAAAATTCGCTCGGTATTAAAACCCGCACGACATAAACCATTTTAAACACACGTCGCGCTAAACAAATAATCGATTTTAAAATCAAGCACGCAAAATGACCGTAAGAATACGGGTCTGTAATTAATTAAAACACGCTTTGGAGGTTGTACACCCGTAACACCACCGCGCTGAACCGATCCTATCTGTGCGGGTTAACCCCCCCCCCTGTGTACACCACGCAATGTGCCTTCGGTGATTTACTACCCCTGGGCGAGGTGGGGGAGAGGGTGGCTCGCGTTAAGATTTCCCATAAGCGCGGCGGGGGAAGGAGTCTTAAGGGATGTTTAACTGGAATTATTTCCCGAATAGAAATCGATAATAATTGTGATTTTCCCCGAACATATTGACTAATCGTATTATATTGGCAGCATTATTGACAGAGGAGTTCAGAAGTTTGTTCAAATTACGTGCCGTAGGTTTTTAAACAGGAAGGCTCTCTTTCTATACTCCATTTACTTTACATTTATGATCAATTCGAATGCAGTCTTTTAGGATGCCTCATGAAGCATGAAACACGGTGTGATCAGATTTCTTATCTAAATAGTACAAGTACCTATTTATTTTTCTTTATAAATTATCATGTATTTTATTGTAACATGAAATTATTTTATTACTAATGTAACAAAGACATTGACAGCATTTTCTCACTAACTTCATCACATAAAAACATATTTATAACTCGGAAAATTTTACATTAATTTGATAAATTACTCTTGTATACTTCTTCTTCCTTAGCCTTCGTCTCTCCACTGCTGGATTAGGCCTCTTCCATACCCTTCCATCCTTCCATGTTATTTGCTAGTTGTAGTCATTTCTTCCCCCCTTCAGTGGCCATATCGTCGGCCCATCTCTCTTGAGGTCTCCCGATGCCCTATTTTATTTCCAAGGTCTCCATTTCAGAACTCTGGGAGTCCAGCTTTAGGCACCTTGCCTTGCAACATGCCCTGCTTTTTGCCATTTTAGCTTCGCTACACGATCCATACTCTAGTTCTGCGCCTAATTTAATCATTTCTAATTCTAACTCTTAGGCTTACGCCAAGCATGGATCTCTCCATGGATCGTTGTGGGCATTTGAGCTTTTCTGCACTTTTCTTTGTAAGGGCCATCGTCTCCACTCCTTACGTCATCACTGGCAGCATGCACGATTCAAATACTTTTTTTTAAGCTAATTGGTATCTCTGTATTGTCGAAAATATGTTTGAGTTTGCCAAAAGCAGCCCAGCTCACTTCTATTCGTCTTAGAAATTCTGATGTTTGGATTTCTTTGTCCGTTTTTATCTTGTGTCCCAGGTATATAATATTCATCTACTATTTCAATATTATTGTTACTGATTGTGATGATTTTGTTTTCTGCACTCAAAATTTTTGTTTTCTTTATATTCATATTAAGACCAGCTTAGCTCCAAGCTTTGTGTAGTTCTTTTCTTTTTACTTCCTTTCTTTTAACTCGTGGCGTCTGCTTGCTTGCTTGACGAAAAACTTTGGATCTTTTTTAAACCCTTTTCCCATGATCCGATCGAGCTGAAAATTTGCAAGTAGACTCGTGGCGACGAACAAGAAGATCTATAAAATATTCGTTAAAAAAAAGTAAGTTCTATGGAGATTCCGACGCATATGGTAGACACGAAACCCGAAAATGAGAAAGGGAGTATTGTAAAAACTTGGTTTTTGTGGGTTACTTTTTTAAAATAATTATTTTATAATTTTTCAATAACTGCAAAATAAACATTTTCTGTGTGTAAAATAAAAACCCACATATTCGAAAAAAGGCTGAAATAAGAAATTTGCTGTAAAAGTCCAGACTAAAGTACTTTTTAGAATAATAAAAAATGTATAAAGTTGTAAGTAAGGCCTCATCATTATGATATGACGTTGCAATTGCATTGCCATGTCGCTGCACAAGGCGGAGATTAATAATGCACCAGCCCAGCACGTGAGGCGCGCACCGTCTGCATTCACCTGCCCGTCTTAGAAGAGTCACTCTGTTTTCTGTCTAAGCCTTCGTTTATTATGAAGAAAATTCTATTCATTCTTTAAATTTTGTCACGAGTTGGAAAATAGCACTCTACACATTTTACAATAAATTGGAAACTACTACAAAGTCCTGGCATAATCCAACAGCTTCACGAAACATCTAGAACACGGGTCTCGCACAATAAGATTTATTTTGACATAGAAGCGACCACAGAAAGGCGTTTTGCCAGAGACAAGTCCAGAGTGAGTACTTACGTGCGAAAAATTAACTAGTACGAACCACAGTGAAACGACCTTATGATAGATAATAGTATAATATTAATCGAATTAATGTAGTACTTATGTAGTGTGAATTAAAAAACGGTCCTCCGGTCAAATTCCCGTTTGTGTTTTATTGTTAAATGTTTTAATTGTTTATTAAATGTTTTAATTGTTTTTGATGTTTCATTTGCCTCGCATAGCCTCTATCTCGTGACAATTTTAATGTTTCAATAAAATCATTTTAACCGGACTTAATTCAATAAGCCCCACGTCACTTCATACGTCTCTCTGCAGGACACTCCCCTCCACGGTTACCTTTTTGGTACCGACAAATAATCAACAATTACAATTTTAGATAAATTATAGATGTCTCACGGGGACGAAGCTATTTTACATGGCAAAGCATATATGGAAGTCTTTATTGGGCTTACGACTTGTCTTTAAGGCTTGCTTAAGTGATTACTTACGCAATGTAAAATTCACCAGTTCCACCCAAGAAAAACCACACATTTATGTACATGTTATATATGTAACCCATCTATAGTTGAAAATTTGTCATACCCGTGAAATATATAGATGTCGCCGCTGGTCTAGATAACTGGATTTAGTTATGCAGAAAGCATCCAACTCCAAAAAGTAAAACTGAGAAAAATGGCTTCTAAAAATTTGAACCTACAAAAACTTAATACGTGATAAAACGGCTCGCGACTCCTAGTCTAGCACAAATCCTGATTCAGACATTGCCTTAAGATAATTTAATATGTAATGTACAGTTTATTATCCAAAATCGATTGGTAAGATGTCACCTTACGTTTGGAATGGGTATTGTAGCTTAAATACATCGTTAAGGATATTAAATATTAGGTTAGTATAGATCTAGGAGTACACCTTCATTCATATTTAGGTAATAACTTTGTTCTTGATGGTGCATTGCTTGCCAAGTCTCTCTGGACACAACCCTAATGAATGTAGCCGCATTCACCTGTATCATTATTTCGTGAACGTATTATTGCGTGGGTCTCTCTCTATTTTTTTTACAACTTTTTACTCAATTATATTTTTGAGATTTGCTTTCCCTCTAAGAATGTGTCCTATCAACTGAACATTTGGACTTTTCAATGGTGTCTGTTATGGCCATACTCGCATGTAATTCTGATCGCCTAACATACTAAACATCCACCACCCTTCTTCAGCACCATATCTCGAATGCTGTCGATTATCTAGGCTTCACTTCCCTATAGGTCTACTTTCCCGACGTAGGTTTTAATGAATTTATTCTTGGTCTTTCTATTAATTTGTGTTTAGGTTTTTCATGTTAATAGTTTAGTTTCTTTGTCATTGTTTTATTTCCTTTGCATTTATATTTTCTATTTGTTCTACTTGCTCATTTTCATTACTGATTTTCAAAGCAACCTGCTGCGAGTTTTGATATTACTTTTTAAATAGTTGTTCTTCTAACATTTTGTACATTTATCTACTAACATAACATGAAACAAGCTATAAAAATGGCCAATAAAAAAAATGTATTGCAATTCTCTCTCGACAAAACGAATTGGCTTAGTATTAGCAATAACGCGTTACAGAATATAATGATAAACATCCATCTAATAATGACTTTCCGTGTTAATGTAAAAGGAGTCGTGGCTACGCGATTACACGAAGAGGTTTGATTAAAAGTGTGCGCGCTTCCATTCTAGTTGTTATTTTAGTTTATTAGCATTTCCTTTCTTGAGAGTATTTATTTTTCCTACAATAAAAACACAAGCGATTCCGCGAGGGGCGATAAAGAAAATTTCCCATTGCCCTCTTTCTGTTTTCGCTCGGCGAGTTTGCGGAACAACAAGCCCCGGGGGAGAAATAAACAAAGGCCATAAATTTAATTTAGCGTTTGGGCGGGAAGTTTTGGCGGGAAATGTGGGCGGCGCTTCCGGTCCGGGCTACTTCCGCTTCCCTGTGCGCGGGAAAAAGCTTTAGGAAGTGCCATTCAATATGGCCCTTTTCTTCTGCCAACATTTACAGGCTACCCGGGAAATACATACTCGTTATATCGCCATATTGTTTGAAAGAGTCGACTTCACGAAGATATTTTAAGTCAAATACGTTCGACATGAAACGCCTTTCCTCTCGTTTTCCTGCAATCTATGGCAATGATTTCGTGAAAATGGACGGAAATGCGTAACATGAAATAAGACGCGCGCAGTTTCATTTAACCAATGAACGCGCGCAACATTTGTTGTTTCATCATCATCGTTTATAAATAAATCAATGTCCAGCAAGTGCCATCACAGCGAAGACGCACACTTCCAACAGCCAGTGCTTCTGATTTTGTATATATGCTACACGGCTGGTGTCAAGCGTGTGGATGTTGTAGCTTTGATATACATATTTTCGTTTATATCTTCGAAACTATCCAATAAATACTTTTTTTTACAATAATGTAAACAATACCTTAATGATTTACATTCTCAAATGTTATATAATTTATGTGATTATTTTTAAATATTTATTCAAAGTTTTCATACAATATGTATGAAAATATATAAAAACATATAATTGACCAAACACATTTCCAAACAAAATGGGGTGTAGCTATACGGTACCTACCTAGTGCAGCAAAATTCAATAATAAATAAATGCAGATAAATTATCTTTACTTGTATTTACTAATTATTAATAAATATATAGGAATTAGCTTTTTTAAATTTTGATGTTAATTTCTCTCGCTGCTCAATTGATATTTTTAATTGTGAGATGTCAAATGTTACACATCATATTCGGTTACTGTAAGGCTCGCTCGTTTTTTTTTTTATTTTAACGCAGAACAAAAATGTTTGACGAGATGAGATTTCAAGACAAGATTTTTAAAAAAATGTGATGTCGTCACATTTTCCGTTAGATAGTGTAGTAAACAAGATATGAATAGCTATTGAAGGCAGAGTGAAGAAAAGCATAGAGTTGGTATATTAGTTACTACTAGAAGAAGCAGTTGTTGGCAATTGCTTATTAATAACAATGTCACCCTGTGAATGCGAACATTAATTATTGGGCTAGTCTTGACAAGTCTAAGTAAGTTAAAATATTTTTATCAACGATTCATTATTTCCGTACCAGTGTTTAAAATTAAAGTTATTTTATTTGAAAAATGTAGCTACAAAATAGGAAGATAAAAAACTAACCCATAAAAACCAAGTTTTTATTATACTCCTTTTCTTTGCAAAATATAACAACAATTAAAGACGAATTAAAACATACAACATAACACTAAACTTACAGGAATTTAATACATTTCTAAAATGTCAGATGTTTTGAGCTTTGATAAGACACTTCATGCTTTGAAGATTAAATTCTAAAAATATTTGTCAGTCAATTTGGATTTTCGAAATTCGTAGTGAAGTACCTATTACGTGTACCGACGGAGTAATTCGAATTTAGAAAATATTCCGCGACGTTATCGGGCCGCCGTTACTAGTAATCAAACTTTTGTAATGATTCCAATTTGAAAAAACTATAAAAATTTCTAAAAATCCGAAATTATACTATAATTATTAGTTTTTTAACGAAAATTTGATAGATCTTCTTGATCGTCGCAACGAGTCTCAGCTCGATTGGATCACGGGAAAAAGGATTAAAAATCGATCCAAAGTTTCAAGCCGACAAGCAAGCAGATGCTACGAGTTAAAAGAAAGGAAGTAATAATAAATAAAACATTGAAATTGTCATTTTATTCCGACGTATTACATCAATTTCTTTGCGAATTTCCTACGTTTGACTCTCAGAACCACATTATGATGTTATATGTACAATTAAACTTTTGAAATTGTTACACGATGCCTTATTTTCTTCCATAAAACCCACAAATAATATCCTTAACCTTTTATTATTTTAGTTAATAGGCTACCTACAGCAGTAAGTCATAGATTTTATTTATTTATTTCGTCCACCAAACAACCCCTTTTCGTTAGATTGACTAAAATACCCTCATTATAGTAGAGGCTTTGATTTAAGAGAAGGCGCCTCCCACCCGGTACCGTTCCATAATCCGCCAACCCTGTGGAGCTTTTTATAAATAATGTGATATTTATATTACAGCCATTGTATTTCAGAACGACCGCTACAGGGTGTTTTCTGCTGGGGCATACTTTCCCCGTTTTCTCCATTAAAACTGTCATGATCAATTTATTCATGGTTTATTGATTGAATTATTATTATCATAGATATTTTCATATCTCTAGAACTCCTGGTGAGTGTATCATATCGCTATTCATCTCGAATTATTAGAAAAGCAAAATCCAAGGATTGTTCTCTAATTACACGGCAAAATTAGCAAAAATAATAATACAAAAATTACATTCAATTCAAACTAACGTAAAATGAGTCACATTTTTCTTACCGTGTTTTTTATCGTCAATGTTGCCTCTACAACCCCTGGTAGGTCTCGACCACCACGAGAATTTTCCTCGGTTCGTCCCAACTACGAACTATTTCTTTCTAGTGGCAAATTTCTAAGACATTGTCTTGTGTCATTGAAGAAATTGTTGCACCATCTTAGTTGTCACTTTCCCCAGCTTCTGGGTCCATGTATTCAGCGATCCAACCCAGAAAACTCAATCACGAAGTCTTCATATGTGAATAAACCGTGAGACGCTTATCTCTATCTAACTTTTATGAGTTATATTATATATTAATAAAGTAATATTTGTATATAACAATAATAATACATTATACGATCAAATAGCTAGCATAATCTTGTAAAAATAGTTACGAAATTATATGACAGTTAATTTCAAGCTAGGTAAATGAGAAACGTGTATATTACCTATAATTCTATGCAAAATTAACTTATCATCTTCATTCCCTTGTCTTAGTAGGCCCAAAAACTCTACATGATGTTACCATATTTCATTGTCTTGTTCTGCTTCCGTACACCCAATCACCAGACCCAACCTGTCTCCGAACACTTTTTCTGGCATTTTCTCCCAGTTTAATCTGGGGTAAGGTAAGAAAGGGTAGTTTAACCTTCCTTCCGAGGTTTCCAATATGACACTTCTTGGTAATCGTTCCTCCTGCATTCTTAGAACCTGTCCTACTCCTACATATATAGAGAAGTCACACATTTGTAACTTTTCTTCATATGTGGGAGTAGAGGCTCCGTGCCGAATGTCTGCCCTTCTCACTCTGCCTCAGTGTGACTATCGTCTGCTAGTGAGATAGTCTTTTGTGGGCGCCAGCCTTGCTATGTCATCTGCGAAGAGTAAAGAATCCAACACTCACAGCTCCTGTTTTCATCTTATCCTGTCCATTTAAAGGATGGCAGGATCGGTGACAGCGAGCAACCTTGTCTCAGTCCTGTTCCAACATTAAACTCATGTGATATTGTGCCGTTTATCTGTACGCAGTTCTTGCAATCCTCATACAAGGATTGAATTGTTCCAAGACGGTCGTTATCTGTTCCATATTCGTCTAGCACTACCTACATTAACTATTTATAATATTAATAAATAATTTAAATGGTTTAAACAAATTAGATGAATAACAAAAATACACAAAAAAATTCTGTCGAAAAAATATTTGGTTACCCGAAATATTTTCTTTGCCACCGAACTGCAATGCCGATTTCCCTATAGTAACCATTTTCATTACAAATAATTTGAGTTAAAGATACACATTTTGTAATTTTCTGTAAATGATACATATGTCGATTCGTTTACAAAACAGATTGTTAGTTAACTTAGTAAAAACCACTACCAGATTTTAGGTCTACCGGTTTCGAGACGTACCCGTCTCTTCGTCAGGACCAACACTACACTACTATACCCTCTCACTCTCTTTCGTTAGATTTCTGAATGATCTGTATGCCAGTAGTGCATGTTTGTCTCTGAAAAGATTAACACACATGTGATCAATATTGGTGAAAGTTTAACAATACTCTGGTTGGGGTGTAAAGTGTTGTGAATATAGTAGTGTAGTGTTGGTCCTAACGAATAGATGGGTACGTCTCGAAACCGGTAGACCTAAAATCTGGTAGTCGTTTTTACTAAGTTAACTAACAATCTGTTATAATGTCTAACGACAAAGCTAATGCTTTAAATATTAATAATATCATTTACAAAAAGCTATTTAATAACTGTATAATGCAACGAATCCCAAAAGCATTCAAGTAGCACACGCCAAATAACATTAGTGTAAATCAAAATATGTTTAATATACATCTTCTTAACTGATAAAATTAATTTATTTAAAATATCACTGAACTGCGTTCTATTATAGTAAATTCGAATGTGTTTACATTAACAAATAAAATATTGCTGTATAAATTATACGTATTCATTTCTGATTTATTCAGTTTGTGTAGAATTGAAGAGAAAGCCGTAGTTTCCAAGTGACCATAAATATTGTTCACGAATCCGGTTTCCTGGATGCGGAACTGCCCTTTGGAGGGAATATAGGAAACAATGAGCTGGTAATATAATTTTGTAAAAACACCACAATCAGTTAGATTAGCATTTATAAGCGGCGATCATGCAACGGCCATAAAACTTCTGTGTTCAGATTAAAAATACAAAGAGATTCCTTCCCGGGGCCATTAGGCACGTGCGGGGGTGCCCTCCCCTCCCCGCCACTCACCACCCCACCCCACTCCCTCTCACTCCTCATTAAGGCGATTCTCACATACAACAGCGGACGCGACTATCCAAGAAAGGCGCTGCCTACACGAGACCTGAAAGTACATATACAAAGGACTTGGCAATTTCAAATAAAGAAAAAATATTTTAAAAGTTAATATTTTCAGAATATTTTTGAGTTTGTTTAAATCTTTCAGAACAGTGCTGGATTTATGTCACAGAGACACAGAGACAATGTCTCTGTGACATAAATCCAGCACTGTTCTGAAAGATTTGAACAAACTAAAAATATTCTGAATTGTAAATACTGGTAAAAAAGGAATTTAACAAAAATTGGAAATAATATTTTCTGGCGTATCCTAGTGTAATGCTAGTAATTCATTACACAATAAAGTATATTGCTCTCAAAATTCCGTAAATCAATTGTAGATTTTCTCATTAGCGACATCTGTGGGGATTTAGGGGAATGAAAATGGCTTTGTACAGGCCGCATGGAGAGGCGGTTACAACTCATATGTGAAAGCTTTCCACGCAATTTGAACATATATACAACTTCCAAAAAATGAATAAGCGTGGTATATTCTATCATGGGTGGAAATGGCGAATGTTACATTGTGTAAAGTGATCACTTAAGCCAACCATAAGATAGGTCATAAGTCCTATGTACACCCAAATGACTTCTATACCTACTTTCCCGTAAGAAATACAGTTTCATCTCTGTGAGATGTCTATAATATACATTAATTGGTTAATATTTTCATTTAATAGACAAAAGGATACCCGAGAACCTGCCCCACGGCTAGTTGATTAGAGAGCATTTTCGAACACATAATGGCGATGTGCTAAAAATTTTTTTGTGATAGCATGTTGCTATTAGCTAAAAACTAAGGTTAAATGTTGATACATTGTATAAATAAATAATCTCAACCTTCCATTACGAATGCAAATGGTACGAGTTCTCAAAATTATTTTATGGAATTGCATGGACGCTTACCGAAGAATTGATAAGACGACATGAAGCATTCGAGATGTGGATCCACAGAAAAATATTCAAAATAAGCTGGATGGACAGAGTAGCTGATGAAGATGTTATGGTTCGGATGAATAAGTAAAAAATGTAATTAAAATAGGTAATTAATTCCGAAAACTTCAATATCTCGGACATGTGATGAAGAGAAGTAAGAGATCTTGAAGCTTATATGCAGTCGGAGCTCTGGAAAAAGGAGAACATCATGGCTGAAGAACTTAAAACAGCCGCAGTAAATAAAGCAATGGTAGCCAATGTCCGTTGAAAGGATACGGCATAAGAAGGAAAAGAAATAAACGTGAAGGGAACATTGTTTTATTAGGTTAAGGACTAGGAGTTCTATTAAAAGATGTTTTCTTGTAATAAACACTTTGTTTTATTCGCTTGCACAATCTTTTACACACCGGTAGGAAGTACATAAAAGCAAAAAAACGCTACGGCAGAGACAAGAACCATAGATCACATTCGCCACCTGGCGGAATTACATGTAACGAAATATAATGTGGCCAGTGTTAAATTTTCTTATTGACTCAATATTTTTATTTTAATAGAAATAGAGATTTGCATACGAAGTAAGTGCATATCATTAATATTTTTATCATTTTAGAGCTATATGCTTGTGTTTTGAAAGTAGGTCTAACTTGTTGATCTCTAAAAACAAGGCTATAATAGCTGACATAATGAGCTTTGCATCCTGAAACTTTCAATAAAAAACGAAAACTACAATATTTTGGCTATATTCTAAAATACTCGTGATTTGACCAGAAAATATAAAATGAAAGCTAATTTTCTGACAGCGTGAGTCCCTGTAAAATAGAGAATATTCTACATAAAAAAATTGAGGATCTTATTTGCTCTGCGGATAAATACCAAAAAAAAAATTATACTACGTTCTAGAGTGCTTTGACGGCCAAGCTTAGGCAACTGAACCAACTTTCAAATTTATTAAAAGCAATCAGTGATACAACTAATAAAAGCTTTTAGCTGATACAAGAAAATGTTTCTAATAATTACGCATAAATTGAAAATCTCTAGATGGCTTCAGTATTCTTACCATTTTTTAAAATCCTTTCCGTAGCTTATATTATAAGAAAATTATACGTATTACTATAGAAGTTCTAAGGAATGCTGTGAAAAATTCAAATATTGATTTTATTTTTCATTCATTGGTTTTCTTACATATAATCAATAAATCTTGAAAAAAAAAAACAATTATTGATGTAGGTATATAGCCTTGGGCCAACACATATATACAAGAATATTAAACCAGGATCGATAAAAAATAAGAAAAAACAATATGTATAGTAGTGAGTTTGTGTATTTTGTGTTTTTATGTGTCCGTGTGTGTACGCGTTTTTATGTGTTCGCGTGCGTATTCACATGTGTGGGAAGAAAAATGTCATCGCGCGAGTTTATCCGTAAGGGATTTTGTAAATTTTGCAAATGCAAAGGCCGTGTCATAGGTATCTAGAACTCTGTTAATAATACAGTTTTTACCGTAGTTTGTTCTCCAATGATTAAGTGGACAAGGAAAATATATTCCGCATTGGTACGGAAGCATTCAGAAAACTTTACGAGGTAGAAGATTCGATAATATTCGGAATTTTACTTACATTTCATACAATACTCTTATTTACGTATCATATAAGATTAAAATTTGTTCTGAAAACTGTTGTTTTAAAAACTAGTGTTGATTTAAAAACTAATTTAAAAATTGTTTTTATACTTTGTTTACTCACTTTTCTCTTGATTTATTGCTTTTATTAATGTTTTCATACTTTGTTTATTGTTGTTGTCATATTTTGTTTATTTCACTTTTCTCTTGTTTTATTTCTTATATAATTGGTTAGATTAGCGTTAAGATCTGAAATTACATTGATATATGAGTCGTATATTTCCAGACACCGCTAACTCCATACCAAAAATTTTACATCGGGTCGAGTAATTTGTACCTTATTGTGTGAGATGTCATTACCTACACTGTTAATTTTTCTAGAAAGTTTGTTATAAGTGTAAACAAACTTTCTAGAAAAACCAACAGTGTAGGTAATGACATCTCACACAATAAGGTACAAATTACTTAACCTGATGTAAATTGCTTTGGTTTGGAGTTAGCGGTGTCTGGAAATATACCTACGACTCATATTGAGTCGTTCATAATTGAGCTCCAGTAGGATATTTCAAGATGTTTCTTTGTTTTATTGTACTGTGAACTTGTGAAAACTCAAAATAAATAAATCTTTTTAGAAGGATTGATTTTTATGATACGAATGGTAGCTAAAATTAACTCCAAATAATGTACCACATCTACTAAATCTAATTGCAAATAAAAAATGTCGACCAACCTTAAATTTTGAAAAATAAATATTATATTCAAAATTATGAACTGGTGCAGTAATTGAAATTCACAGGATCAGGTATTGCAAGAACCCCACGAACCGGTGCGGCATTCCTTGGGATTTTCCGAACCCATATTGCGTCAATCAAGATCTCCGATCTTATCCGTATATCGTGTCAGTATTTTTAACTTCATCGATCAGATATTGGCACCATGCGTGACACGCCAAGTATTTGAGGAGAGCTAAAGTAGACTGGATTGTCGGCAGGTTTCCCAACTCCGGCCACCAGCTTGCACCTGCACGCTGCACCGCCATCCATAATGACTCGCTTCACGCTGGACGGTGTCCGATGACAGGTCCTATCACTGGGATTAAAACACTTCCTTCCTTTATACGAGAAGCAGCCATCAACCTCTTTTATCTTTATCAATATGATCGCATAATTTAAAGCGTTTGAAACACATGAAAGATATTTCAAAACATCCTTTTGGTACCTTCTGTTCTGCTATTTTACGGGGTAATTTAAATTAGTGTTTATGTTAATTTCTATTCTGTGGTGGAATGCTTAAAAATATCACGTTTTGCCCTATTTTCCATCACATTGCATCGCGCATGATGAAGCTAAAGAATAAATTATTTGAATGCAATATCATTGCATTCATTATTTTTATATACAATATCTCAAAGCTCTTATGTGTTTCACGTTTAGGAAAATCTAAAAAATGATGCGTCACGTTTTGTTCTGAAGGCATGAAGTCAGAAGTTTGTAAATTGGATCACAATTATAATGATTTATGTTTACTATTTAAAAAATTATAATGTTTTTTTACAGATGTGTACGCTACGCATGTCTTTCATACCTGTCCAAGGACGAGTTTCAAATTCAAGTTTTTAGTTATAATACGACTGGAGTAATACTAATAATAGAACAATGCTATATCCATAATTTAATAATGGATTTATTAAATCAAACATACAAAGTCACTCAACACTATTTCACTTAACGCTATTATTTTAAATTAAACTGTTTCGTAAATTTATCACTCGTAAAACGACACTTTATAATCGCTTTAATACTTTATTCACTATTCTCTAGAACATTTCATCCAATTTCCACGCATATTATTCGCTCCGTTTTGCTTCCTTAGAACTTTCCAGATTATTCGTGTCAAATTATCGCTCGGATGGCCGCACTGGACCGCATCTCGCGGCTGCCTTCGCTTCTCTTCCGCTGTCAAGCGCGCTAAAAACAACAATGTTACTCCCGCGCGCGGTCCTATTTATATATGGCTAATGCTGATATCGAACCTTCTAGGCGTTCCTAGTGTTTAAGATGACTTTCCCGTGACTTCCGGGCATTTACGGATGTTTCTCAATCCTTCCCAAAAGCCGTAGATTACGCTAGGCTGTTCTGGAATCTTCGATAGTATTGTCATAAATTCCAATAACTGTCACTTGGCAGGAGTGCGTGATTCTTTCTAGCCTCTTCTTCTTCTTCTTCATAAGCCTTCGTCTCTCCACTGCTGGATATAGGCCTCTTCCTTCTCTTTCCATTCTTCCATGTTGTTTGCTAATTGTAGCCATTTCTTTCCCCCCACAGCGGCTATATCATCGACCCATCTCTTTTGAGGTCTTTCGATGGCTCTTTTATTCTCCCAAGGTCTCCATTTCAGAACTCTGGGAGGCTTTCTAGCCTCGTTACAATATATTAGTATTCTTCACTTAGCTGCGTGGCTGAAATAACTCAATGGCTTTGCACTCCACTCAGATTTTCGGCAAGGAAAACAAAACATTTTTCAAACAAAAGCGACTTGGGACGCTCTCTGTTTTTCATTATTTTCTCAACTAAGGTGAACATTGCCTGTAATCATACGCCAGATATCTCCGACATCGCATCCACGGAAGGTATCTTGGATGCGATTGAACATTTATGTGTCGTGTTTCGCAATCCTCGCGATCCTCCCACTGAACCACGCACCTACTCATTACCCCGGGTCCGATGGCTTCCTTCGGTGGACATCCCGTAATTGGAGAGCCGCAAGAAGCTAACTCCATCTCTGTCACTTCTTATTACGGTAAGTATACGTGCAGACACATTACCTACCTACTGGTTAAGTCTCGCTTCTCCGCGTATTATTTATTCAGTAAGTATCCACTTAAGCTCGCCGATACACAGTCGGGAGTTACAAAGCTAGTCTCGTTGCTGTTTCGCAGTGCGGTACAAAGAAAAACATGGAAGCCGACCCCAGAGCAACATGTAATATTCAAGTGTAATAGTCGGTCAGAAGAAACTCATTTCCGTGAATGTCTAAATAGATCGTTAATGGAATACCTTTTCCAATGCAAACTGTTTTGTAGACACTTACCAAAACTATCCTTTAGAAATATAATTAAGCGTTATAATTAGAAAGTGAAAAGAGCTTGAATAAATGTTGAACAAATTAGATACCTTCTTAAATTCCTTCACAATACAAATTGCTGTGTTGTGGAGACGTTTTTTAAATATACCAATTTCAGCACCGAGCGATTTTACACCAGGGGAAGACAAAAATAGAAACTCTCTTCATACCAGGCGCTTGCAGTAAGAACATTGAAGCAGATTTTTTTGTAAACGTAAAGATCGTATAAAAACGTATAGAAAAAAAATCTTAAATAAATATTTACGTGCCAGAATAAAATGAAATATTAAAATCTGAATTAATATGTTAATTATTGTGATAGAAATATTATGACACATATCTCTCTCTTATTTCGATTTCTTATCAAAATATAACTAACTAACTAACTTACCAACTTACCATCACGTCGTTTCCCCGTGGGGGTAGGCAGAGAGGATAGAGCGCCATACTCTTCTGTCCTGACATAAAACTCTCGCCTCATCCGCATTCATACATCTTCGCATGCAAGCGTGACGGTTGTTGAGGCTTCTAACGGGGCCATCTTCCAGCATCTGATTAATCTGGTCAAGCCACGTCTTCCGCGGTCGCCCTCTCTTTCGGATGCCGTCAACACTTGCATTATATATCTTTCTTACCATTCTTTCCTCATTCATTCGCTCAACACGCCCAAACCTCCTAAGCGACCCTGTTTTAATTCTATGAATTATGCTACCATCAGATTTACATTCATTCCTAATATCTTCATTCTTTACTCTATCATACATGGATAAGCTACACATACGTCTAAGGGACCTCATCTCCACTGCATTCAATCTACTTTCGTTCCTCTTCTGCCAGCTCCAGGCTTCAGGCCTCTATGTATATATATATATATATATATATGCTTAGGAAAATGTCACGCTTCAATGTTCTCACTGCACGCCCCTGCTTCAGACGTAGTTCTCGGATATCTGAGGCATACATATTCCTTACATTGTAACGTACTCATGTCTCAGTGGCGTAGGTGCGCAAACATTGGTCTGACGAGCGTTTTATACACTAATATTTTTGTGTTCCTGGACAGCAGCCTGGACTTTATCTGATTTTGGCGGAAATAACAGAGATTTACGCTCACTGTTCGCTTCAGGATCTCTTTTATATTGTGTATTCCTGTCAGTTGTCAGAGAGCCGAGGTATGTGAATCTTGGTACCGTTTCAAAATTTTGACTTCCACATGAGAGAGTTGGGGTTTGTCAGGTACCTACAAATTATTAGTATTGGGGTTTGTCAGGTTTGATTATTCTACAAAAATCCTTGAGGCCGTATAATTCGTGTGTACGTATGTATGTCACTGAATTCCTCCTAAATGGCTGGGCCGATTTTAATGAAATTTTTTGGGTGTCCCTGGATGATTTAGATTCGCAACTATTTCGTTCTTGGATTTATGCCACCCAAACGAAAAGCCAACGTTCGGGCAGGACGACGTCTGTCGCGTCCGCTAGTATTATATACATTTGGGGGTGAAGTGAGCGTCGGTAGTTGCCAATTTGTGGTGATCTATGAATGAGGAGAAAGTTGCTTTATGGTTATGTAACGGGAATTCTCCAATGTCGTGGAATTTTTGATTAATTTATTTACTGACAAAACAATTACAAGTTATAAGACAATGATAAAGACTCGACGGAACAGGGTCGCCGGAGGTAGTTGAGAGACTGACATGCCCGCACTGGGCGTTGCTATTTTTATATGTTTTGAGAACAAAGAACTCTCTTGAAGTCTAGCTGTCTGTGTGTGCTGACGATGCTCTGGGCATCGACCCGTGCCGCTGCAGATTCGCCACTTTGTGAACTAGATTGGTGGTGGGGTGAGACGCCATGTACGTATGTAAAGGGATTTCAACATTTTTATGACTATGCAATATTAACGTTAATGATTATTGACACCTTTACAGTGCTGCCTGCCATCGTACGCAATTAGTAGACCTTTATGTGGGCAGTTAGCGGGCAGCGGGCGGGACCCCGCCCAGCCAGCCGCTCCTCGTGATCTGATCCGCCCGCTCTCCGCTGCAGTCGCATCTCCGCAGATCGTATCTCGGCGCGTCCGCTCGATTTAATGCATTTCAACAGCTTTGAGCGAGCCAAACGCCGAACAATGAGAAATGATTTTGCGGCAATTGTGCACTTGATTTGTTACGAATTTAAGGTGCTCTATTCGCTCGTGTAATAGGTACTTCACAATATTTATTTATATTTATGCGAATGATTAATTTCCTGCTTGAGAAGAGTAGTAAAATGAAATAATTTTCTGATACACGCTGTTGAAAAGTGGAGATTAATGAATTCATTGCAACTTTTCCCCGTAATTGATATCGCGTGAAATGACAGAAACTTTATTCATATCAAGCATTAATAACTTTAAAAAAACACACTCACCTAACACTTTTTTGTATAAAATAAATAGATTCTACAGTAAGGTGTTTTATTTAATTTAAAAAAATATCATTTCATATAGGGGAGAAGTGTAAGCATTAGTACACGAGCAACTTTGCGTCTTTTAAAAACAATTTCAACTTTTGAACGCATATAATAGATGCTCCTATTGGTTATATAATCCGTAGAAAAAAAAAATTTGATCCTTCATTTTACTTGATTTGTATTTTGTTGTCAAATATTTTAAATTGGTTAACATTGCTTTTTTGAGGTAAAAACCTACTCAATTTTCTTAATGATTAATTCGGGTTCTAATTAGTTTAAACTAAAGTTTTAAATTAAATCTTTATTTAAGACTTAAAAGACTTGAATGTTTTTAAGTACTTAGTTGTACAGGAAATGGATTGGTGAGTATGAAATAAGGGAGCATTGGTACATATACCGAAATTAAAATCCGTAACTATCTCTCCATATTCCCAAACTGTAGATCGTACCAGAGTAGATCGTACAAATAGAAATCATTCTCAATGATAGTGAATTCTTCACAAAGTTTATGAAAACAATCTCACTTCGCAAATTCCTTTTCCCTGAAGTTCGTAATACGAACGTCTTCAGTATAATAAATGACATTGTTGGAAAACTTCCTGAACCCAATATTCACTCCTGGAAGTACACGCACAGTCTCATTTTATGAGTTTTAATTCGATTATTATTATTATATAATTAATGACTTGTACGAATAACTACATAAATAAAATGGTTGATAGTCAAACTTTTATATTCAAATTTCTAGATAAAATGTATACCAATGAATACTTTGTTATGTGATTTTTTTTTTCAATTTTTTCGTTGAAATGTACCAATGCTCCCCTCTTTCCCTATACCTAGTGTCTGTTCTTATTTCTTAATGATTAAGTGGTAGATTTTTTCCATCGTTAGGAAAAAATGTTGATATAGCAGTTTCATTGAGATGCAACATTATTTTTTTCAATTTAAACTAAACAACACTATGTATCACTGCATTGCTTTATTTTGTAAATACTGTACCTACATTCGAGAGGATAAGTCCTTCACATCATCATTCAAACGCATATCGTCCTTTTAGAGGTAAAATAAACAAACAAACAAAACACTTAGTGACATTGGAGTAGTTTTGAGGTAATGAGACTAAACATTCAAAATGTGATATTAAAATTTTTAAAAATGGTCAAATTGTGAGTTTTTCCACTAAATAACTATAAATATACACGGAATATTCTCTTACCTTTTTTAACTGGAATAGAACTAACTAACTAACTAACCATCACGCCGTTTCCCTGCAGGGGTAGGCAGAGAGGATTGAACGCCACACTCTTCTATCCTGGCACACCACTTTTGCTTCGGCCACATTCATACATCTTCTCATACACGTTCTACGGTTGTTGCGGCTTTTAACAGGGCCATCCTCAAATACTTGTAGTACCTGATCGTGCCAGGTCTTTCGCGGACGCCCTCTATTCCTGTTGCCTTCAACATTCGCCTCATATATTTTCTTAACCATCCTTTCCTCGTTCATACGTTCCACATGACCAAACCATCTCAGCACTCCTTTCTTTATTCTATCTACCACACTACAGCCAGCATTGCATCCACTTCTAATTTGTTCATTCCTCACTCTATCGACCAAAGATTTTCCACACAAGCGTCTTAGTGACCGCATTTCAACCGAATTCAGTCTACTTTCATTC